>SRQH01000058.1:0-68506 GCA_018360345.1 Claviceps sp. LM84 group G4
GAGGTGGACTGCTGTTAGGGCTACAGCAGGTTATACAGCCAAATCATAACAGAAGTGGGCGGACGTGGTCCGTGCACCGTTGCCGAGAAAATTGTGTAAAGGAGAGAGTTGGTATGTAGGTAGATTCTCATGTGAAAACTCAGTCTAGGGTAGCAACTTCTGTGCCAACAAACCAAGGCAAATGGGACTACACTTCGCCGTCTTTGCTCTGCAGACTGCGCCTGGTCCATCGCAAAGTAAGTTTGCCTTGCTTCACGTCAAAGCGCGTATGTACGAAAATATTGTAGCCTCCGTCTAGACAACCACTCGTGCTAGACAGCTACATATGTGCCTAGAGGCCATGCAACAAACTTGTGATATTGACAATTGTGACGTATTTGGCCGGAGAGGCACATGGCAGCGACGGCTCATACAAATCGACGACGAAGGGATCATGCGTGGGCCATGAATGATAAGTATCAACCAGCTACAAGAGGTAGGATTGATACGTATCACTCAAGCATTACGGAACCACTAGAACAGCATGGCAAGAAAAACAACTCTACAAAGTACGGCAGCAATCACAAGGCGAAGTGTACGGAGGGCAATATCACTTGACAGTACTCCGTGTGACCGAACCATATCATCGCAGACACACAAGGACAATCAACCCATACCCCAGTCCTTGGCAGAAAATCCAAGGCATGTGCTGTGCATCGATCAATTTTTCAACCTGGTAATAACAATCGAGTCAGCAACAAGCTCAACAGGATAGCATAAGAATCCCACAACATCCGTGTAAAACAAGACATCTCAATCATACATCCAAGGTAGGCATAATTCAATCGCTCACTGCACGTCAAAAGGCTCTTGAGACGGCTAGCGTGGAAACTGCGAATTAATGGGAAATATAATCATGCAGAGATGAACAGCATATAGGGTGTTGCAGAATAATAAAAAGCATTGTACTTACGCTCTTGGAGAGAAGAGACCATATCAGCCTGCTTCAAATGAAAACATGGTAGACATTTTGGCTTGCCTTGATCAAAGGTTGTGCCATGGAGGGATGAAGGAAAATTTCTGCAGAGAAAAATTTACGTGCAGTCGGGTTAAATAGCGTGGTTGGCGACGTAGTGGAGACTCTCTGGCTTAGTCAGAATTTGCTGACTGTACTCCGTACCTGACTTGTCATGTACATTGGGTACCTCCTACATTAGGTAGGTACCTGTTACATACAGTTCCAAACGTTCGTCTTATTATCTCGACTACGACATCACACCACGTGCCAGTGCAAGTGCTTCTCGGGCAGCCACAAGACCTTCGCGACGATGACATAAACCAGAACAACAATCTGAATGCCATCCGGGCCCTGATTGTCCTGCGAATCGCTCAGCACGACGCAAGGCCAACCCCCTCATTACTTGCCCGCACAGCATCTCATGCGCGTCACAACCATGGAACGAGCACGAGAAGCCATTTTCGGGCGAAGGAGGAGAGTCTCAGCAGAAGAATACGACCCCCTCACCGGCACCGAAGAAGAAGACCCAGCTCTGGAAGGCTCCATCCCGCAGGACAACCAGCCCGAAATCCCCTTCTTATGGACCGAGTACTGCATCTTTGGCTTCCTGGGCGTTGCCATGCTCTGGGCCTGGTACGTCTAACCACCACCCCCCCCCTCCCTCTTCCTCTTCCTCATCTTCCTCCATCACTATTCTGGAAAAATCCCTCCCACAAGTGCCATGAAATTTCACCACACCACCAAAAACTCACATCATGATGCATCTGTATCTTCGGTGCGTAAAAAAAGGAACATGTTCCTCACAGCAGCGCCCTACTTCTCCGCACGCTTCTCCTCCAACTCCTGGATCCAAACCAACTTCCAGTCCGGCATCCTCACCGTCTCAACCGTCACGAACCTAGGCGTACTCCTGCTACTCAGCAATAAGCAGCTCTCGGCATCGTATCCCTTCCGGATTAACCTCGCGCTAGTCATGAACAGTATCGCATTTGCGCTCCTCACGGCCTCGACGGTGCTGTTCCTGGATGTAAGCCCAGAGGCCTATTTTGTGTTCTTGCTCGCTGTCGTGGGCTTCTCGTCGTGGGCGACCGGACTGATTCAGAACGGGGCGTTCGCGTTTGCAGCGAGCTACGGGAGATCGGAGTATATGCAGGCGTTGATGGCCGGGCAGAGCGTGGCGGGGGTCTTACCTGCGGTGGCGCAGGTGGTTACCGTTTTGTTGTTTCCTCCTCAGGAACCGGCATCTTCTTCGTCTTCTGACGCGTCCTTCTCGAGACACACCAGCAGCAGCAGCAGCAGCAGCAGCAGCAGCAGCAGAGAGGATGAGACCGGAGGCAAACGGGGCGAATCCTCCGCGTTTCTGTACTTTCTCGCCGCTGTGGCCGTCTCTGCCACGGCGCTCGTGGCCCTTTTCCCGCTCGTGAGACGACATAATGCCCGTCTGGGGAATAGCCTCCCGAACCAGGCAGCGACGTTCCTGCGCCATAGCACTGAGGAATCCGAGCGCGCTACTCCCGGCGTGAGCCCCCGAAAAGTAGCCTCCCTGAGGGTTCTTTTCCGGAAGCTGCGCTGGCTAGCGATTGGTCTGGCCGTCACCTTTGCGGTCACGATGTTCTTCCCCGTGTTTACTGCCAAAATCCACTCCGTTCGAGAGAACAACACAGACGGCGGTGTCCTTTCCCCCCTCTTCCGTTCCACGGCCTTTATTCCGCTTGGCTTTGTGTTTTGGAATCTCGGCGATTTGGCGGGCCGGATAGCGACCAGTTTGCCGTTTTCGTTGCATGACCGGCCGTTTACGCTGTTTTTGTTGTCGGTGGCGCGTGTGGCGCTTTTGCCGCTGTATCTGCTCTGCAATGTGAACGGGCGGGGCGCGGTGGTGTCCAGCGACTTTTTCTACCTATTTGTTGTGCAGCTTGTGTTTGGGCTGACGAATGGGTGGCTGGGGTCGACGTTCATGATGGCTTCGGGGCAGTGGGTTGATGAGGGGGAGAGGGAGGCGACGGGGGGATTTATGGGCTTGTTTTTGGTTATTGGGTTGACAGTGGGGAGTTTGCTGAGCTTTACTGTGTCCGGAGTGTAGACATGGGAGCAGCGACGATATTTTGACATGTAGATTCGGATACAGACACACTTATCTGATGCGTATATATATATATATTATATATACATATGGATGGAAAGGCGACATCGTGGGAGTTACTACGGCGTCTGATGTCTAGTAGGTACACATGAAAGACAAAATGTTTTGTATCGTGCATTAGCATGAAATGCTTGAATAGATAGTATCTCTTGAACATTACATCATATCGCACTACGCCTCTCCTCAAAATAGGGTATAACGCGAACCCAAGCCCGAAACCCAGAGCAATCCAAACCAGAAAAACCCCCAATAATGCCATCGAAAAGCCAATCAACTTCATCCATCATCGTTCCCGTGATATCAAGCTATGCAAGCCAAACTATAATAACGTATTAGATGAGTTTCTCCTCATAGGTATGCATCTATGCCCGGGGGTGCTGTCCTATTTCCCGGGGCCAAAGTCTAAATAAATCAAAGACGGGGTGCATATCCGCATGCTGCCCCAAATAGTATAATGATGACAATGAGCTATCATGATGCGGTTGCGACGACAACTCTTAACTTCCCTTCCCATGTCGCACAGTTGCATGTGTAACGAGATGCCTTTGTGGCAGAAGACTCAACGTGATGGAATCGCTCTTGAAAAATGATGTGTTTCGCTCAGGGTTAGTCTCAGAGTGGGCACAGCGATTGGCGTGCCCATCGCGCAACAAAAAAAGGGAAGATGCATGAAAGGGAAAAAAGAAAGACCCCATGGACGAATCACGATGGTGATTTTCGATCCCACGGGATGAGATATACCCTTTGGCGCAACTGATGTCCGAGTCCTCTCTCATTGAGGCACAGTACGTTCAGTATGTTTGGTAAAAGAAGGCGCGTCTTCTCGAAATGGTGCCAAGATTTCTTGAAAAACGCTCACGTTCGCCGAATAGTCGTGTATCTTGACCGTCTTCGGGATCTCGCACTGCAAGAGTTGTGCATGGTCTTGACCACCAACACCACCGTCAGTATCATGTTTCAGATCCACAATGCGTATGATTTCCGGTTCCTTGCTCGTAGCGGCCGCTCCATATTCAAGCAAGCACAGCGTCGGCGGGCGATAAAACTGGTCACCGCAGAGAAACCACTCCGAGGTATAAAATCCACCCTCTACAAGTTCAGCTTCCACCCCCGCCCACCGCTCAAACTTCACCAAAGGATCCTTCCAGTCAAAGTCGCCAAAGCGTATCCGAACACTTTGGGAACGTTTGTCGATTTGCGCAAAACAAGTACAGTCTCGCAGCGTCATAGCGAGAGGAAAGAACGGATCCGATCGTGAGGCATGTAGCGGTCCAACCTTGTCGTGAATATCCTGCTGCTTCTTCAGATCGCGAATCGCGTCGCTGCTGGCGATTTGTCTCAAGATCTTCTCGTAAAAGTCATGGTCGGCATCGTCATCGGCGAGATGGGGTGCCATTCGGAAGGGCGAGCATACGGGCCCAGGGCCGTCGGGGCTCATGAGAGCAAGCGGGCATGGCTTTCTTTCCGGGTGCGTCTTGTTGATGGATAGATCCTTGATCAGGTTCCGCAGTTCCATGGCACACTGCCTACATCTTATTGCGTCTTTGGGGGCGCTGGGAGATTGCGAGAGCCACTTGGGCTTGAACTCAACAAGGATACAGGCATCTAGAGCTATTATTTTTTTGGTTGGAATTTTGTTTATTTCCATTTTACTTGTCAACTCACAGATAAATGAGAGGAGTGAAGAAGAGGAAGAAGCAATGGCAAGAAAGAATGAATGAATAAGCGACGGCGCACGAGGCTTACCCTGAGGGCGCATGTCCTCGATGAGAAACCCCCATTCGCTCTCACCGACGTAGGTCCCTTTGAACTTGTCTCTGCGGGTGTGATTAATATCACGCAGCAGGTTGTTGAGATCCTGAACAATGTTGGTCTTGTGGAGCATGACCAGCTCCTGATGCACAGCATGTTCTCCTAAAATCGGCCTGATGGCGGTTTGGAGATACTGTTGCTGCAAGTGGTAATTATACGTAAGAGGAGCACCGAGCGAGGGCACCTTTGCGACTCTCAGCAGGAATCCTATACTTATTAGCAGACGAAGTCATCCCACGAGATCAAGCTTCCGATAACTGAAGCCAGTGCGGATGGGTGGGCTCGGAAAGCTTACCTTGCAAGTCTCTTCCAGCACGGTCGCGCGAGGGATACTTGAGCTCGAAAACAGCATTGGCCGCTCCCTCGCCGACGAGTTTGACGGGCTTCGCACCAACTGGAAGCCGCTTGATGCAATGGTGTTGCTGGTCCTGGCAGTTGGCGAGACAAGACTCGTCGCGAACGGCGGCGGTGGCCTTGAGGATGGCCATATCTTGAGACTTCAACCATATACTGTCATCCTCACGCCCGAGTTCCTGCCCTTCTGACCGTCGAAGGACAGAAGGTGGCGGACGTGAAGTAAAAGACTGTGTGCGAACGGAGAAGGCGTCAGAGCAAGGTCCAACAGAGTCATCTCGATTGGAAGAGTCCACGTCGCTGAGCCGGGGTGGCACAAGATGCAGGGCCATTGGAGGCCACCAACCCTGCAGGATGACGATGCAAGGCACTGCAATGTAAGCAAAAAGGGGGAGGGGCAAGGCACTTTCAAGTCTCAAGGTTGACTTGGCCAACCTGATGAGCCTGTCGTATGCAACCGATCAAGGTGAAGAAACAGGAAAAATAAGAGACAAAAATGACGAGGGCAGCCGCAGATATGTCCGTGTCGGCAACTCAAGAGGGAGCTCAAGAGGAGGCGGCATCGGAGAGCGCGATAGGCGAGGCGGCGTGACGGAAGGATGGGCGTCGAAGAGATGACATCTCATTCTCGACGACATCCATGATCCAGCAGACGTGTGGGGAAGTGGCCCGAAATTGCAAGTGGATTGTCGGGACTCGGGGCGTTGTTTCCCTTGGGCCTTGAGTTGCCTTTGTACGGATGTAAGTCACTTGTCACGAGTTACTAACTTTTATGTATGTATGTACATACCTAGGTTAAATAGGTACATATATGTATAATGTAGCTTGTTATTATGGCCCGAGAGTCGGAGAGACGGCCGAAGCAAGAGCAAACATGGTCAAGACGGTCCTTCATCACCCGTTCGTGTTCCATATTCCAAGCCACGAGGAGACCGGGACCGTCTGGTGACTCCCGAGTCCGGTCAGTTCCCTTATTATTATTTATTTAAGTCACCCGCGGAACAGCGCTGAGGTCGGCATGTACAAGTACCTACCTAGTGCTACATATTGGGCACCGCAGTTCGCCGTCATCAGCATCCAGCATCCAGCGCCCACGTCCGCTCATGTGCAGTGTACTTTGTCATACCGGTGTCAATTTCAAAAGGTTGACAACCTTGAACTTACAACTGAGGCCCGAGGGCTGCTGTCAGCAACTCAGTAGCCCCGCGAGGTCGCCGGCTGCCGTCCCTTGTCATCGACGATCCCCCTGGGCCCTGTTCCGTCATTCCTCGTCCGCCTTGTCTCACATTCAACTCGACGTTCTACGACACAGGCAGCCTCAGTTGAGACGTTTCGAGCGAGGAAGAAGAAGATGAATCGACAAGGAGGGGGATTTTCAAAGACCCTGCTCTGTTACCTATGATCTTTACATGCAGATCGGCACGGAAAACATGGAATCACGGAATGTGATGACTTGACGATGATGATTGCTATGTATTGTTTGTCGTCGCACCTGCGCGACATGGATCCGATCTTGCAGCTGCACCTCGACTGCAACCATCCGTCATGTACATACCTTTTAGAAGTTACATACCTATGTATGTAGGAGGTATGTACCTATGTACTCCGTAATCCGTATGCCGGAAAATTGGGCCCGCTAAGGCAAGGCGTTCTGTAGACCTACCTGTACGAGATACATATTAATTGACGATGAGGTCAGCCTGTCAGGTGGTATTCTGGCGAAATATCCGCGATTCAAATGTTCTATTGCATGTATTATCAGCCGCTCTCAAAGGGCTCGAGCAGCAGCCTCCATGGTTACGCCTCTACCATGGCGATTATGAGCTTGAGACGCCTGATGTAAGACGAACTTAAATAGGGCTGCATCCCGAGCCAAAAAAAAAAAAGCCCGATGCGCGGACCATGTCGCATGGCGCCGTGGACCTGCAAACGGAGTAATTGATTGTGTTGATCTTGATCTTGAGTGGTGTCAAGAGGAGGTATTGGTCCACATTGAATCACGGGGTGCATGACAACTTGACAAGGTACAAACTCGGTAAAATCTGTGCTTTGCTTGCTGTCAAGATGCCGGAACTTGAACCATCAATGTTTCACTTTCTCCGTTCTCGTTCCACCGCACCGAATTATGGAAAACATGGACATGTTCCAGAACCAATGAGGGCGTACAGCTCAAGGCCAAACAACGCAAAAGTGAGTCGATGACTCGATGCTTGCTAGTCTGCTTTCTGCCAGGTAACCATGCATCCGGGTTATTTTCCAGAGAGGAGACACGTACCTATCCGACAAGTCGGGAGGGAAGCCACGGGGACTCGAGCGTGTGAGAAATCCGAGCAACACATGCAGATTGCCAGATTGTCCTGTCGGATGGGGTAAAGCGGGTAACGCTACCAAGCTAATGCAAGCTCTTTGTGTCGGCTATCATCTATGGTTCCACGATATCATGCTCGACGCGCGAAGTCACCACCCACGACGCGACACAGGGGACAATCGTCATTCATTAGCGAGGCACCGAGGCAACGCCACGGCGACGAACCCAAAAGACGCCTTGGCAATCGACGCCAAATGGGCCAATGGACCTCTGCAGAGGAGCAGAATTCGAGCTCTGCCTTGTGTTGCGCTACATAATTGCAGAGCTGCCAGCTCCCAATCGCCAACTGTTCACTGGACGGCCACAGTGAACACTCATTGAAACGAACGACAAGAGGGGAAAGGGGTGAGCCGTTGTCGAGCCGGAGAAAAGTCCGTGAGACGCGAAAGCAACGAGGAACGCAGGCACTGCACATAGGAGAAGAGTCACTCAGGAGTCAGAACTCAAGAAGAGACGGGCTCTACATAGGTAGGTACATATGTACTAGGTATGTAAGGGCAGATTTCGTGACGATGCATTTTTTGTGTCTGCGTCTTTCTGTTGAAGCTTGATGGACGCCGGCAACATGACGGCCCTTCAGACTCGCGTGGTTCGTATGTACCTACATAGGTACTAGGTATGTATGTACAACGAGGACCCCGAGTCGGCTTTCCGAGCGGGCTTTTCGCGGCAAATGTGCGGACACACACCCGGACGGGAATATGTATGTACCTAGGTATGTACCTACCTATGTAAGTTGCGCAGCACAGTCCGTAACTGGCTAGGCGCACGGTCCGGCTACCACTCATGAACACCCATTAAAACACTGTATTACCGCTAGATTTCTGCACTGTCGTCCCAGCCGCGACCAGCCCCCTAGCAACCCCCCCGTAAAGAGATTTTCACAGCGTCAGCCGTTCCCACACGTATGTACGAAGCGTCATCCACGGTTTCTCGCGTCTACGGAGTATGTATGTCGATTTCTCTTGTGTCCACTCGCCCTACAGCATCCATCCTCCGCCCTTCGACCGTTCGCTCATCCACCCGTCCACATCGCTGTATCACGAACAAAGCTTTGCTCGACCACTGATTATTCCATTCGAAACTATTTTGACTCGAATATCCGACATCCTATTGCCCAACTCAGCCCAGCTCAGCCCAACTCAGCACTGGGTCGGCCTCGCACCCGTCCCCTTTGCGATGCGCATCCGGGCCACGACGAGCCCTCACCTTTGCCGCATGGTTGTATGAATTTGCTAGCCATCTCAACATGGCCTTCAACTTCAACTGGTCGCCGCTCACTGCGGACGCCGAATTCTACAGCCGCGCCCGGGACCTGCTCACAAAAGCGCTCAACAAGTCGCCCAAACCGCCCATCATTGTCGATGATATCCTCGTCAGCGAGCTCAACCTGGGCACTGTGCCGCCCGACCTGGAAATTCTCGAGATTGGCGACTTGGCCGAGGATCGATTCCGGGGCATCTTCAAGATGTGCTATACTGGCGATGCGTTTTTGACGCTGAAAACCCGCGTTCAAGTACGTATTTGGCAGAGATTCCTCATCTCTTGTTGCTCGAAGTCTCAGATTCCCCTCACCCACCCTTCGTCTCTCTGCTGCACGACCCGGACAGAATGCATGCCGCTATGATCGTCATTGCCCGTGCGTGATACGACAAGCTATTCGTTCTCGATCATGCTCGTGGGCGCACGAGTGTGTCGTCGCATCGGGTTGGGCTCGTTCGGTCGCGTGCTCCAGCGGATCCAAGACTCATCAGGATCGGAAGTTTTTTCTGCTATGCGGTAGAGCTTTTTGCGGGGGAGCGAAATCCCCGTTCCGCCCCTGAAGCATCTTGCGTCACTCACTTCAATGCTTGTGCATCAACCGCAATGCAACCGCGATGAGTCTCAACGCCAACATGGTTCAAAACGAAAGAGGGGGGGGGAATGACATCGCGCTCATGTCAATCGCGTGCGCACGCGACCCCTAAGCTCTCCAAGTGAAGGTGTCGCGTCATGCGGTGACAGGACTTCCCCCCCCCCCCCCCCCCCCCTGCAGGGGTCTCGCCCGGTCGAAATCATGCTAATGTGCTTCTCTTCTCTTCGCAGGCAAATCCATTGAATACCTATCTTTACTCAAAACCGAGCTTCACATCACCTCAGCCTCTTGCTGCCGCTTCCGGGCTCACCATCCCCCTATCAATCACCCTATCAGACATCAAGCTCTCCGCCTTCATCATCCTCGTCTTCTCAAAGCAAAAGGGACTCACCTTGGTCTTCCGAAATGATCCCCTCGAGTCCCTCAAGGTTTCGTCCACGTTTGACTCGATACAATTCGTTCGTGACTATTTGCAGCGGACGATTGAGCAGCAGCTTCGCAACCTGATGATGGACGAACTTCCCGCCATTATTCACCGACTCTCCCTAGAATTGTGGTGTCCTGACCAAGCGAATAAGGGCACCCAAACACCTCAACAAGATGTGGACGAGAAGGGCGCCGACCCCTTCGCCAGCCCTCCTCTAGATCCTGTTGATGCCAACGGAAATCTGTTGGACTATAACACCGTGTCAGAGCTCGCCCTCAATGGAGGTGGGGAGACCCAGTCACTGTTCTCACAAAAGAACTTGGTCCGCCTGGCTACGCTGACAGACTCTCATCGGACCTTGTCTCTATTTACTCCGGGTATCAAGGACGTCGTATTTCGCGCACGGTCTGGAATGGGAGACCGATCCGAAGTCCTCAGCCCCCCATTTGCTACCCCCAGCTTAGCCAAGACGTACTCATTCCCCGCAGGCGGCAGCACGACATATACCTTTTCCGACTCAGGCAGCACAGCGCATGGATACTTCCCGTCAAGACCAACCCTTGTCAGCCTAAACTCAGCTGTCAGCAGCATCGCACACAATGGCACTGGCCACCGCTCCAGAACCGGCCGAAAAAAGAAGACCCGGGTCGTCAATTTACGAAAAACCAAGTCCGAGATGGGTTCGTCGGCAGTGCCCTCAGAAGACGTTTCCGAAACCGCCTCGATTAGTATTCCTGCATCAGAGCCCCTCGTCGAGCGATCCATTCCCGAGGAAAGCGAATCCGAACACGCCAGCGTCGACAGTGCCCCCGCAGGCAAAGTCCGCTTTCGCCACTCCCACATGGACCACTCTGTCCCGATTCGCCAGGCCCTCATGTCTGATATGTACAAGAAGAGACTCGAGCACATCGCCGCGACCCGCGATGACCAAAGCAAAAACGCTACCTCTCCAACTCTCGGCAACTTTGATGGCATGTCTTCAGGCATGATGCCCCGCGAGAGAAAGGACCCAATACCAGTCAAGGAGCCGTACCAACCTTCCGGGAGCTCTGACACATCGTCTGTGATACTTGAGCAGGCATGGATCATGAAAATGGCGGGCGAGATTGCAAGGCGTGTCTATGATGAGAAGCATCGCCAGAATGGAGTCTGGGAGCATGCTGATACGGCGCCGCCGCCTGCATATGAGGCTGCTACACACTAGGGGGAAAGGTGCAGCATTAGATGGCCCGGCGATTGAATATCATTGACGAGTGGATACGCTACGTCTTGGCCAAGAAATGGGCCTCGTCTGTTCGGGACATGTCCATCGAAGGACATGGTCTTTGATATTACCTCCAGTCTTGAGCATGCATGCCATCGTGATGCATGGGTCGTGGAAGAGAAGCGATTATTTCGCTGGTTTGGAGCAGAAAACATTTGATACATGTGTCACGGACTTATCATTTGCGCTTTGTGTTTATTCTGCGCTTCTCGTCTTGTTTTATGTAACAACAGAGCGTTGATTTTCTGTCTTTTGCTGTTTTGTCTGTCCTGCCGTGGGATGGTACATATGTGGAGGTCTAGGGAGGGAGGCCCTTCTGTTTGCGTGGCTGACTCCAAGACAAGAAATGATGCTTCACCTGCGCGAATGTGCGCAGTGCCTTGGCAGGAAAGGATCTCGAGAAGCACTGGCGTGGTGGGGCGGGTCGGTTCAGAAAAGTCGATTGTCTGGGGCTTTTCACTTTGATAGATCGGAGATGAGGGACTTCAAGGAGGAATTTATCAATATGTATACATATATGTATATAGGTACATGCATGTGTAAAGCAGTGGGCTAGAGGCCACGAGAAATAGAAAGACTGACCGCCGCGCCCTGGCATTGGGTGATGTGATATTGGTACATAAATAAACAAAACACGACGTCGACTTGTTTAAGGACAGAAGGACGGTGGACCCGCGCGAGCGAGGTTATACTGTATAGGTAGGTATGGTATTCTTATCTGGAGCTGAGCTAGAAACTTCCCATCATTGGCAAATTACACTCCAAGTTGAATAATCTTGAGTGTTTGTGTGTATACGGATGCGTGCGTCTTGCGACGAATACACACACACGTACGTGTATATATGTAGTGCATGTTCATACACATCTCCCCAAGTCTAAGTAAGACCCCCCCCCAAGCTCTTACCACCAACAAATATTCCAAGCACTCTGCAGGCCCAAAAACCCTTAAGCAACACAAGATGGCGCCGCGAACAATCGCTAAGTGGTAGTATGTGACCTTTCCCTGTCTCTAAACAGATAAGCCCAGAACTAATGAAAAGATTGTGACTCGGTAGTGAAATGCCCAAATAAATCCGTGATTTGTGCCACCAGGATCTCACACGGCGTTGCGTACTTGACACAGACAGGGATATGGTCCACGGAACGCTTTCGCAATGGCGATGGAAGCGTTGCAGATGCCAACTACTCTGCATCGCGGGAGTATGAGGTCGAGGAGGAGGAGGAACCAGCACCGTAGACAAAACTTGTATGTCGGGCGAGGACTGAAGATGGCGACGGGGGTCGGAGTACGTATGCGAGGAGGGTCGGCACAGTTTGTACTGTACTCGAGGGAAATACATCACTGTAAATCCAGCTACCGGCCAGAAATCGCAGTTAGCCGAATAGTGGCCCTGAGTGTCGTCCTTCGGTGTCTCTATTCTGTTGGCTCCGGTTAGTGCAGTTGGTGCAGCCGATAGCTGGCGACGACCCGTCAGTAGTTATCACGCCGAGGCGCCATTACGCTGAGGCCTTCTCTGGCCGGGAGCACTAGGCTCGTTGGCAGGAACCTTGGCTCCTATCGTGAGAGGACAACGCGGCTAGGTACATAACAGTCGGCGCGGGTTTCTCGTCAAGAAAAGGCGGAACGAATCAGGTGGCTCGGAGTCAGCAAACCGAGCAAAGCCGGTCGGGATAACATCGAGGTAAGTAAGTCCAGACGACGTGTCTTCGCCTCCGTCTAACCAGATTTCGCAGCCACAGCCGCGGCCTGGTTCTCAGCCTTGAGCTTCGCCAGCTGCTCCTCCTTGGCCTTAAGCTCAGACACGATCCGCTTGCACATATCCTCCGTCTTCTCCTGTGCCTCCTTGAGCCTCTTCACCTCGGCGGTCTCCGTCTCGCGACTAAAAGGCTGGTCGGGACGATTATGATTCGGGATCATGGCGGTGCGCTCCCAGACCACGCCGCCATCGGGAGCAGGTAAGGGAGGGGCCATGCGCCCCTTTCCCTTTCCCTTACCCTTACCCTTTCCGAAGCCTGCGCTGGGGGGTACTTTCCAGCCCTTGGGAACAGCGCCCGAGGTCAGAATTTGGTAGAATGTCTCGTAGGGTTCGTTGAAGAGCTGCTCCTCGTAGCTCCATGACCGGACTTCGCCGTCGTGGCTGATCATGAGTTGCTTTTCTTCCTCGGTGCGGCCATATGGATGGAGACGGAGGTAGTGGTAGATGGTTTGGGGCTTTTCGCCCGAGTCGTTGACGTAGTATAGCTTGATGGTGATGTCGAATTCTCCCCAGCCTGTCTCCCTTACCGTGAAAGGCTTTCCTGGTTCACCCTCGATCACTAAGCCAATGTTAGTTTTTCATTCTCCAATCTGCTTCCAGTTTCATCCCACTTCTTCGGTGTGTTGCGCCAATGATGGGCCGCTCTGGACCAAGACCTACTACGAACGTAGTTGGGAATCGACTCGTGCAATTTGAACTGCACGCGACGCACCCAGTACGTGATGTCTGTATCTTCCAGTCCTTTCACAAAGACCTCCCATGAGTGCGTATGGTTGTCTGGCGTGCCTGGTGGCTTGGGATTCGATTCGGAGAAAGGAGTGGCCGTGGTGCCGACGATGAAGGGTCGCCGTACTTGGGTCAGCTTGACGCGCTTGCCAAGCTGATTTGCAGGTGCCATGGTGTTGGATGATGGAAATTGTGCTCGCTATGTGGTCTCGGTATCAATGCGTAGCCGAAGGCTGGCGATCGAACGAGCGGTGCCTGGGAGGCAGTGATGTCCTGCGCAGGACAATTAGGAGATGGCAAGTGATGGAAGTCGAGGTGGCCGATTATTCTTCTGCAAAGAAAGAAAGAAAAAGCATCTCCGGCACTTCGCCTCGCCGGACAGCTGGATGTGGGGCGTGTCCGACCGGCGACCATACCTAATAAAAAGCCGTGAAGCCGCGGGCGGCAGAAAGTTACAGTAGAACGACCCCTGCCCAGTGCCACTAGGTACAGTACCTACCTATGTACCTATGTAGGTACCCTGGTACATATGTACATGCCTAGAGGCCGCTGGCTAGCGCCCTTCTTCACGGGTTGTCGGTATGATCTCATTGACTTTTTTCTCCCTACGGAGCACGTTGATGCTGGAATACACACCTCGCATTCATCCCAACATCCGACGGGCAACTCATTTTCCTCGTTTTGACCTCCCAGTTTCATCCATTTCTAGCTCGGAAATTGTCTTAACTCCAGCTCGTAAACCTCCAGGCACTCACGAGTCACCACGTCGCATGCGATCATGTCCACAACCGCTGCCAAGAAACTTGTTGTCTGCGGTGGGAGCGGCTTCTTGGGGTCGCGCATTTGCAAATATGCAGTCGCTAAAGGCTGGGACGTCACTTCGATAAGGTACATACCACATAATACCAGTCTGCGACCACGTCATTGCTTCTCTTCCCCTCAGCTAACAAAACCGCAGTCGATCCGGCGAACCTCAATGGGACACAGTCACCTCATCACCACTCCCCCCCTCGTGGGCCCACCGAGTAACCTGGGAGCGCGCAGACATCCTTCAACCCGCCACATACTCTGCCTTTCTCAAGGGCGCAAACTACGTCGTCCACAGCATGGGAATTCTTATAGAGGCAGACTATAAGGGCATCGTCTCCGGCAAGGAATCGCCCATCGCGGGCCTACAGAAGATGTTCTCGACCGTTCGAGAGCGCGGCACCAATCCGCTGGACAAGCAGACCGGTGATGACATTAAGCCCGCCGATCCGACCGATCAGTTTTCCTACGAGGTCATGAACCGAGATAGTGCTGTCGCGCTGGCAAAGCACGCTGCCGCGGAAAAGGCCAGTGCTTTCTGCTACATCTCTGCGTGTGGCGGCGCGCCCATCATGCCGCCTCGGTACATCACTACCAAGAGACAGGCTGAGATTGCGATCCAGAACAACTTTCCAGAGATGAGAGGTGTGTTCATGCGGCCGCCGTTCTTGTACGATAGCTCGCGCAGGTTCACCATGGGTATGGCGGCTCTGACGGGGTTGGGAGTTGCCTTTACGCGATTGACGGGCAATTATCTCAAGGACTTCATGGGTGCCGCGGGGACCAAGCCGCTCAAGGCCGACACGGTTGCCGAGGCGGTTGTCGAGGCATTGGGCGACGAGACAGTCACTGGGCCAGTGGAGGTACCGCAGATTGAGGAGTTGGCTAACAAGGCTTGGAGGAATTCTATGCTGTAGAACCTAGGTGATTGTATGCTGGCTCCTCAGATGAGCCTTTTCAATTCAAGGAAAGTAAAACCAAACTCGCTAGGCTGTAAAATAAAACCGACTTGATCAACCATCCACGGATGCAAATCAATGGGGGAGAGAGAGAGAGAGAGAGACAGAGAGAAAAAGGAAAAAAAAAAAAGGTCCAGCATCGTAGAATCATGCCTCTGCCATCCCAACTGGAGGTGAACGAATCCGAAAGACGTCGTCGTCGTCGTCGTCATATCATGGTGCCTCTCTCAAAGCTGTCCCGTATATCCGCCGTATACTTGTCGTAGAACCGCGCCAGCTTCTGGTTGAATTGCTTATTCTTCTCGTTGATGTACGTGACATCCCCATCATCCCCATTCTTAGCCATCCTCTCCTTCCGCTTCTTAAGCCTCTGTTCCTCCGCGCGTCGCAAATCAGCCACAAGCCGATCCACTGACGCCTTGTCCGGCTTATTCTGCGCAAACGTCGTCGTATCCGCCGTGGAGTAGAACGACCCATCGCGATCCACAGCGATCAGCTCCCCATCTTCCGTCTCAACAATGTCGAGACCTCCCGACGCGGCTGCCTTTTCAATTGCTGCCGCCTTCTGCTTCTCGTACCCTTCCATGTCGGGCGCGATGTTCTTCAATTGCCTCTTGTAAATCTTGTTGCTCTCCTGCTGGGGATCCCGAAAGACGTTGTTGTCGCGGTGTGTCGCCTTCTTCTTCTTGCGCTTATCCCATTTCTCACTCTCGTCAATGGTCCAATCCCAGGCCCGTTTGCGCTCAAAGTCCTCGCCTGCTTCTTCGACTTCGACCTTGAGGAGCTTGTACGCCGCGATGTCATGCTTGCGCTGGAGGGATGTGAGCTGGGTTTGATCGGTGCCCAGTCTTTGCGATTCCTTAGTGGCTTCTTTGAGATTGGAGTCAGATGAGGACTTGGCTCGTGCTTGGAGGGCTTTGAACCGAGCCATGCGGTCTTCTTGTGCGTTTGTCGAGGTTTTTGCAGGTGGTGCGCTGGAGGACGCGGTGACCTCTTTTGGAGACGCCATGGTGGCCAATGGCGGTACTAGTATGATAAATTGATATTCTGTGGGAGCCTTTTGATGGGAAAATTGACGTCTTGCAATTCGAAATGTCGGAACGAAGACTAAGAAAGGCCGAGTGCGAGGATGCAACATGCGCAAGACGTGATGATGAAATGTCCGAGCCTTCGACGAAGGAGAACGCCTCTCACGTGATACTTGATGCGGCGCCTCGGCACGTGATACATATTTCGTTCATTAGGTACCTACTACATATACATGTAGCACTTCCCTCCTCAACCTCAAGTTCTGCGCGTAAGATATCACGAGCCGAAGCGCGCGATTAATTACCAATCAGGTATTCGTGACAAGGCGTTATCCATCGCACACTTGGCTCAGCTCGGGCATTTCATCATCACATTAATCCGTAGCTTCACTCACGTTTGCGCATGTTACATCCTCGCAATCGGCAATCGACCTTTCCTCAGTCTTATTAACTCTTGACTCTCCGTTCCCTCAGTCTGGATTGTCAGACGTCAGTTGTTACACCAACAGGCTCCTGTAGGACAGTACTTATTACTAGTTATTCAATGACTATCATCGAATACAGAATAGTACTGCTACCATGACGGCTCCAAGAATCGCAATGTCCTCCAGCGCACTACCAGCAGAAGCATCCACAACCACACAACGAGACTGCATCGGCTCGGTTCAAAGCGTTTCAAAAACGACCCAGTCCTCACCCGCGCCCTTGGACTCCGCCTTGACAGTGAGGAGGAGCTCTTGCTCTTGTGATCGGCGCTCAGTCTTTGCGACTCCTTTGTGCCTTCTTTGAGCTTGGACGGATGGCCCATGGGGCCTGATTTCGTTCCTGGAATGCTTTGAGCCGAGCTATGCGGTAATGTTAGCCGTTTGTGGATGCTTCTGCTAATGGTGCGCTGGAGGACGCCGTGATCCTTCAGACATCATGTATCATGCTGGCCACTGGCGGTGCTATTTCGATAATTAAAATCGTTCTGCAGGAGCCTGCTGATTGTTCATGTGTACAGAAGGACAATGGACCAAAGCATTATGAGCAGGATGATGCTCCTTCTGGAGAAGATATGCTTCAATAGAGGCGTATTCTACTGGCCACTCAGTTGTGTCCTGTACATAATAGGTACGATTCACGAACGCCATCAGAGAACCTGAACGTTCCATGCCCACCCGAATGATACGTACAGGGAACACATGGAAGAAAGCACAATTGGTGCACTGAACGCTGGGCTCGGACCTAGTCTCACCCCCCTTGGAAGGCTCGGGATATTCTAGGTACATAGTTGAGAGACAGGAGATACAACAGGCAGGGGTTATATTGGTGTACAAATGAAGTGTACTGTGTGATACATCAAATGTCCTCGCCGGCGCGTACAACCGCACTGAAACACTGTAACCAAAGAGAATTCATAATCATGTCGTCGATCGATACCGAGGCGTAAGAGAAGTGACTCTATCGGGAACAAGCACTATATACACATCAGGACAGGCTGGAAAATTCATCACCAGATATTTCCGCGATGTCCGAGTTTCCCGCTCACTGGCGACTCGATCTCATAACGCCTGAGACATGGAGAGCACAACGCAAAAGAAACAGCATCTTTGGACCACAAATCATATATGGTGGCATGATGGCCTACCGGCGTGGAGGAGGGGTTTTCAAGGGGAATATTGATCTTGCGGGCTTCAATCACATCTCGCAGTTAATACGCATAGACACAGAAACGGACCTGTCAAAAAGGCTGGATATCTGAAAAACAACAGAATCCGATATGTAGTGTCTGTTTCAAAGATGGCGAGGAGACATCACTAATGAGCAAAGAGACCGGGCAGAATATCTGGCCGTGCGGCAGTCGGAACTGTCGGAGGCTGGACTCTGGTGTTTCAGTATGGACCTTGCTGCGGGCGTCAACGTGTCCAGTATGTCCGGCGCAACAGTCAACTTGCAAATTCTATGCCCGTGATGTATGTGAGCGTGGTCTGGAAAATTTTCGGCCGGTTACCACACGCTTGGTTGCAACTTGCCCAAGCAAGACGGCTTCTCTACTTGACAGATGTGCCATGTGTCGATGCGCTCGACTGCCCACGATCTAGTGTTTCGAAGCCAACGGCCACGGCTCTTCGGAGAGGCGTGACGTCAGACCGCAACAGTTTCTGACCGCGCCGCGCTGTTGCGAGGCGGTATGGATGTTTAGTATGTACACAAGAAGAGAAGGTTGCGACGAGACCGCCGATCCGTTTCGGGGGTGGCAGGTGTTCCGCTTCTGCTCCAACCATATGTAATTAAATAAATGCAGAGATTCCGAGAAACGGCCTACCTGTACGTATAGCCTCTCACCGAGTTTTCATAAGCCCAGAGTCGTAAAAGACACCGCCTCAATGAGTGCATCTCTCATCATGCTGCTGAGACGCAGACCGCAACTACACGCAAGCTACCTCACGACACTGGCGCGTTTTGGCACCATCCGAACAATCTCGCAGAAATGGAGACCTCTTTTCTACTCCTCTGGAGTCCGCTCCGTAGTCAAATCCTTACCTAGATACCTGGTATCTATCGGTGGTGGAGACGATGGTGTCGTTGACGGTTGCACACCTTCGCTGCAGCTCTGATCAGAACCACACACGCCAAACCTGCATCTGAGGGCATAAAGGTATCCGAGTTGCCCGCTGGTGGAGTCTTGACGAGCTCCGTTACCTGGTGCGCAGACGTGATTGATGATGAGACAACTCAAGATCTACCTGATCGATGCATCGTGGCGCTTCAGGGATGCATTACAAATTTTGCAATAATTGGATCGGGGCCTTGGGCACGATTGAGGCCAGTAGAAGGCTTGATTTCAGATGTTGAATAGTTCTACATGCGTGATCATATCACATGTGTGTATACTTCATAGAGAAAGCAGGAATAGAAAGGTGAGGCAAAGACCGGGGTGGTAACTTGGTGCTGAGCGACTCTCTCGGCGCCAAAATCACTGAAGTAGAGGGTCACGTACATAGGATCAGAGGAACGTCGTGGAATACGTAGTGGCTGCGTGGAACGCACTTTCGGTTTCAGCTACATATGTACCTATAGTCTCGTGAAATTGGTGCCACAATTCATCGGACCATTCGGCGGTTGCAGCATGAACATTGAAGAGGGCAAGAGAGAGAGAGAGATAATACCGTCACCATGAGACTGGATACAGATTTGAAACAAGAACAGGAAAAGGGGTCGAGCTCGGGACGAGACGCGTGGCAGCCCTCCTGCTAGCCAAGGCGACTTCCTCGTCACGAGGCGGCCACGGCCGAAATTGATGGCACCCGCAACTGGAAATTGGTCCAGAACGGATTAAGATAGCGTTAAGTAGTTGGAGTTTAGCTAAGACGAGGATCCACGGCACTCTGCAAGTACGCACATCCTCATGGTGTCATCGATGGCCTCTTGGCAAAGTCTCGGCTATAGGAGGGTGCTGCAAAGTGCTGTAGTTACAGAGGACGCCAATCGATCAAGTCTCAGCGTACAGAAAGAAGATGTGCTGGTGCTCTGTACACATGACACTGGATCCGTGAATGAATATGTACAAGATGTCTTCTCCGGATACGCTCATGGAGCATTCCGGTGCTCGCTGCATGCCGCAAGGAGTCGAAATAGCCGATGGGTAAGGTCTAGGAAGCAACAGCCGGGTCGAGATAACGTCGCGATTCGCGAAGAGTCAGGCTCAGAGGTAGATATGTTTGTGTACAAATGCCGAGCGATTGCCTATCATCGTGAACTGAGACTTGGAGAAAAAACCTGCCCAACCCTGCAATTTTCTGGATGCAACGCTGATGAAACGCGACGACATGGATTCAGGGGTCCATCCCGAGGAAAGCCCACATGAACTTCATGGCATGATCGTGCAAGATCTGACAACCGTGACCCCTTGAACTCTGCAAGTCATTCCTAGCGTCATGCTGCGGCCCGTTGGAGAAATCCAGCCCTCGTCGATCTTTCGTCTCGCGCCGTCGTTATCTGAGCTTTACGACTCCAGCAAGCTGGATGCGGGCAGGCCTTGGGAGCAATATGAGAAGGGTGGGAAGCAGCGACATGAGAAAGCCCCCATTATGAAAAGCAACAGCCGCGGCACGCATCTCAGACGGAACGTAGTGTCGTCCCATCATTCATGGACTTCATTCTCAAACCTTTTTAGGCGCACGATACTGCCCTCGAGGGCGCATGCATGATGCTATAGTAGTAGCCAGGTCCATGTTTGCCCGTATCGTGCTTGACGTGTTGTCCAGGCGGCATTTATTGTTTCGCATGACTCTGCTGATGCCTTTGACTTAGCGACTGCCGGCGATCAATTCGTTTTGAGTCTAAGAGAACGATGCATCGCGCTCGAGCAACAAGTTCCAGGAATATGACGGTTATTGCTCAGTCAAATCGTACGACACCGGATCAAGTGGCCAGCAGCAAGCAGCGTCATGCACCTCGTGGGACAGGACTTGCTGATGAAGAAGAAATGATGCTCGGACGAAGAAAAAGGCATCGTCGGCGACGTGGGGGACAAAGGGGAACTGGGTTTCGAATCTCGATGCGGGTTTGATTCGGCGGAATGCACAAGAAGGGTGCGTCGCTCGAGAGCGGAATTCGGCTCACCCGGGCTCCATGATCAAGTGGCGGACAAACATAGACCGCGTCGTCATTCAGACTCAGGCGTTCTGCTGTGTTACGTGACGAGGGATGTGGCCCAAGATAAAGAGATGAAAAAGATGTCCTCTCGACTCTTCAGTCTCGTTTGCGGCGATGCGGCTGTGGCGCTAAAGGGCCGGCCAAGTTCCAACGAACCGAAATGCAATGGTCCATCATCACATCAACCTCCCATTCGTGCAATCCATCGATGCTAATAATGCTTGGCCCTGTGTTGTGTCATACCCATGATTCATTAGGTAAATATGAGGAGGAAAGGAAAATAAAGTGGCGTGCCGCGTCCATGTTGCTTGGAGTTGGGGCTCATGGCCTCCGCTTTTATTAGCATCGGCGTTGCGAAACGCGGCCGCAGTTCGGAGCATTGCTCTTCTTCATCTTCTCTTCTCTTGCTCTTGCCTTGCAAGGCTGAGACAGGTAGGA
This sequence comes from Claviceps sp. LM84 group G4, assembly GCA_018360345.1. Lineage (NCBI taxonomy): Eukaryota > Fungi > Ascomycota > Sordariomycetes > Hypocreales > Clavicipitaceae > Claviceps > Claviceps sp. LM84 group G4. Next base: position 21,574 of record SRQH01000058.1, read on the forward strand.
GGGGTGACTCACTCCTGTTCGGCTACAGACCGGAGATGCGATACGTGACAGATAGGAGGAAGGTGCGAAGAAAACAAAGTACCTACCTAACGGAGTAATGTACTCCGTAAAAGTCATACATAACAATATTGTTTATCAAAATGACGACACCCAGACATAGTCCGCGCCTAGACTTGAAACATGACAGCGCCTAGACATTGAAATGGCAACGCCTGGACATTACTTGTATGTATGTACTCCGTAGAATGTGGCAACATTGAACATACATACCCCGTATATATTGAAGCACACTTATTAGACATTTGTCTGTGCCAGTTTGAGAAAAGGGATTCTGCATCTTGCAGCACCATTCGACTGGATAGGATGGACCGGAGAGAGAAACAGCTGTTGTACAGCCTGTCCGTAATGGTATCGTAATGCGCAGGTTCTAACTGCACGAGCCAGCCACAGATACTTTGCTACCGGTATTCGTGGTGGTCTGGTACTCAACTTTTTCTCACTCTCAGATGGACATGCGCATCCCAGCCTTGGCCCTTGTCGCATCCATTTCTCAATGGGAACGCCCCGATCGAATGACGGTGAACCAGAGATTCGATGATGGGACCAACTTATGAACTGATGAAAGGCTGATTTCGTCTCAATGTCGTCCATTTTCCCTGCACGGTGCAGGTCACGACGAAGGTCACGACGCAATGTGCGTGGGCCACTTGTTTCGTCCAGGTGCCTGTCGTCTCGGAAATTCTGCAACAACTTGTCAACATCGTCCAGTTCTCGCCTATGATTGGCCCGATTATCACTGCCCGTCGAAGCTTGATCCTGCATGTATGTATGTACATACATACATTAGGTACCTATGTACCTCTATGACAACGACTTGCTCCGCCGATTGTGTCGATACTCCGTATGTACATCCATACCTAGGTACCTACCTCCTACATACTGATACATTGTATAAGGTTTTGTTGCCGCGGGCGCGAAAGGGGGTGCATTGTGCAGGCAGTAGCAAAGCAGCAGAGCGGGACGAGTCTCAGGACTCAGGAGTCACTGGTCAGGACTCTCAGGGCCGGTTTGGCAGGTGGTCGGTCTGGTTCGTGATGGTTGATGACTGTCGATGGGTTGAAGGTCGAAACGAAGCCAAGGAGCCGACAGCCAGTGGCTGCGAGGCCTGTCAATGTTCAATTGTCAAAACCTCACTTGTTCTCGGAGCAATGGACGACTTATTGCTCGTTTAACATGCCATACATAAACCGCAAGTCCGTATGTAATGCCGAAAGTGGCACTAATTAGTAAGACCCTGGATGCCGAAGAATTACAACGGACGGAGAGCCAATCGTGGCGGCATCGTGGCCACGCATCTCGGAAAAATGAGCGTTCGCCGTTCCTTCCTCAAGACGGAGATCCACATGCCCAAGCTGCTGGTTAGCCGAATTGGCATCATGACATCGTGGGGCATCATGTGTCAAAAGGTTGTTTGCCACCCATGTTTGTCTCGTCCGTCTACGATGTACACTCACTCGTGCGGATATGTGCCTGGATGCCCGAACTGCTTTGAGCTGCTTTGAGCTGCTTTGAGCTGCTTTGAGCGCTTTGAGCTGCCACTGTCACGAGTCCACGACTCACGAGGAGTCACGACTCACGACTCACCAGTGACCACTGACCACTGCCTTGGCCGGTGCCCATGCTTCTGTCCCCACCTGAGTGCGTCTACGGAGTACGGTCTTGGCGTCGAAAGTCGACCTCTTTCTTTCCATGTTAAAGCCACGAGCCTGTGCCTGCTGACGATAAAAAGCCGAGGCCGCGTTCCAGGCTTGCAGCTGGCAGACTCCGGGACCCGGGTCCACTGCGTGAGGCTGGAAAATTGAGATTTCTATCATGAGCAGCACCGAGTCTCGGCGTGTTACCTTAGGTACTGTACCTAGTACCTACTCAGGAGTCAGTACATCATCTCACCGCGTCTCACCACGTCTCATCAACATTCATCAAGGACCGCCGAAGGTGGCTGTTAGCCTGCTACATTCCAATGGCTGCTCACCAGCCACGCCCGGCCAAACCTTGACGCGGGTTCCTGGCGCCTCGATAGCTTCGATAGCTTCGATAGCCTCGATAGCCCGAACAGATGATGCATGTGGGACATGGCTGCCGCCCGATCCACCAGCCTTGGCCGGCTGCTCCTTCCCTGTGCTCAGCCATCAGACCAGACGGACGTCTCGCAGTGTTCAATATACTGATTCCGTTGCTCCCGCGCCAGAAAATGTCTTCGTTGTGGTCACCAGACTTCTTTCAGGCAGTACAAATTTGGCCTTCCAACATCATATCCGACCTGTTTCTTCCTGTCTTGTGCTGTCTCACAGCCTGTACCGCCGCCCTCGTTCCATCTGAGATTGTGTCGTCTGCCACGGGCGTCAGTCGTAACACGTTCATTCTGTCTGCGTGTCACACCTCTCCACAGACTTTCCTTTCCAGGATCGGTACCTAGGCAAAGGCAAGGTCAAGGCAAGAGAACCTAAGAAAAGCAACGAGATTTTCCCCGCATTGTGCGCCCAACACGCGTTGCTTGTCTTAGTCTCTTAGCCTCTGCATCGACATACACGGTTACACCATTCACGCGGCGAATAACATCACACGGCACAGAACTGCGACCAAATTGGGCGAGTCATACACAAAAGAAGAATAGCCAGCGAGAAGGCACCAGCATTGCCAAATCACACCTCTCTTGCACAGAAGCCATCCTTGGCTGCCGTCATTATATTGTGCCTGAGTTCCAACAGCTGGCCTTGCACCTACATACCGGTAGGTAGTATCTTGGGCCGTCCATTTTCCCCTTCTCTCGGCCAGCTTGACCAGAGTTCCGAGGTCTGAGGTTGTCTGAGCTCCCCACTGGTTCGATTCGAAACTTGCCTTTTTCGTCCACCCTTCAACGGCCCCAAGTACCTTTACGGCCAAGCTTTGGTGGCTGCGAACCACCCAGCCGCCGCCGCCGCCCGCCGGTTGCGTCTCCGCTTTCGGCTGTTGATGACCCAGACAGAATCAACGACACCGCACTACGACCAAGCCACGTACTTTGCGCGTCTTGTCCATTATTATCATCCTTATCATCTTCAAGGTTGTCAACTTGTCACACGTCAGGGGCACCAGGGAAATTTCTGACACCGGTCCTAGCTCCGTCCTCGTTTCTATATTATCACGTCAAGCACCTCTTGTTTCTCTGTCTTCCTGTCCTTCCTTCATCTTGACCTACACCATCAAGGCGAAGTTCAATAGTCTTCACTTCTCTTGGTCAATCAGACACTGTCCGCTCGCCTTTGTCGTTTGTATTTGTCAATCCAGGGATATCCTGTTGCTCATCACCGGCACCGGCAACACCCGTTCATTATTGTCACCAGCGCCGCTTACACGGCTGCTTTCGCTAGCACAATCTATATCATTCTGTCAAGGTCACTCAGACACTTGAGCTAGTCGCCTTTTTAACCTTTCTGTTAGGATATAGTATTGTGGAGTTCTAAAGTCGGACATCGATACCGTACCTTGACAACGCTCGTCAATTTAATTCATTGCTGCATTTGGTCCGTCAACGTTTGTCTGCTGTTTCCTTGCCAGCCATTTTGCTAACAAAATTTATAGTTTCATAGTCGGTCGCATACTCGATTGTGTTTCTGTGGACATTCTGGATCCATCGTCCAGCATCGTTCTCATCAACTCACTGACGGACACGGCTCCACTTCGGCATCGATGCATCACCATCGAAGAAGGTCTGGTCACGGCCACGGCAGCACATCGACGACAGATGTTCGTAAATCGACAGCCTCCTCCGACTCATCATCAAAGTCCAAGAGACCCAGCACGACGAGACGACACACGCCCTCTAGTGCGACAAAATCGAGTCGGAGCCACCACGAACGCGAACACGAGGAAGATGAAGATTCTTGCTACTCAGAGCGAGAATTCTTTCCTCAATTCTGGTGAGTGATTCATTCCTTTCTCGCTCTTGCTTTTTTTCAGCTTGGGACTCGACATCCCTACTTTTACCCCCTCCCCCCGCGGCTGACCAGATTCTGTTGATAGTGCCGTCTGTGAGACGCAGTTCTCGTCCCCGAAGAGAAATTTGTATTGCTCCGACAAGTAAGTATTGATAAGATTGCACGGTGAATTCCTCAACTTTGGATGTCTAGCGTGTCAAACTCTTCATGATCTATCGAGATACATATACCGATGCTTGTTCCCAGCTAACATGTTACTATTTAGATGCCGACAACTCGACGCAAACGTGGTTCCGTCACGACCGAGGAAATACTCTGTCACTGAACAGAGTTCATACTACAGTACACTGCATACGGAGCCACCAGACATAGTTCGTAGAGCTTCGCCCTCTCGACCTCTTTCTTCGACCAGGAGACCTTCGCCGCCAAGACATCCCTCTGACTGGCCCTCGTACAGTCGAGGCGCTGCGATTAGTCCCTCTGGACCCAGTCGACCGTCAGGAGCGTACCGATCATCAGCGTATGGCACACATGACACAAGCTATCAATACACTTCGGCAGATACTACATATGATACGAGCACATATGACACGGGCTCGACTGGGCTTGACCGACCAGCTCCGCCCCGTCAGTCTGGATCGGGGTCAAAATCCAAGAGCGTTGATCTCCTGACACGAGTGCTGAGACGGTAATGTCTGATGGCTTCGAATGAAAGTCTCACAGTTTGGGAATAGATATCTGGGAAACTTGGGGTCGTGGAGCTTGCGATCAAAATGTCGCCATCGATTGAAGTGCTTTTAGCTCGAGGACCAAGCCACCTGAGTTTCATTGCGGGTGGATTGCTTTGAAGAGTGTTGGAGGCTGGAGCTGCCCCGATCGGTTAGATTGGTCGTCCCAACAAGACGTCACATTGTGACATTATATACATAGGACTGAGCTGGAGCAGCTTGGCATTGGCATGCCGCCATTTGCGGGGTAACAGGGGTGTGTTCCTGGATCTGGACTGATTGGGCCCGAGAGTGTTCAAGGCGGGGGGAGGGGGGCGCTCAGGGACTTTGAGCAGGGTTGCCGATCCTGGCTCGCAACTCCTTTTGCGACGCAGTAGGTAGGTACCTATGTACATATTAAGTGCTGACCAGTGACAATATCTGCCATGGCATCACCACGGCTACGACCTGATGCATCCAATGGAGTCAGCCGATTGGAGAGAGCTTCATGTGCTATGGCTATCTTTTCTACGAATGAACATTGAAGGTATAGTTGTTCCGACATAGGCGAGACTTGAGAGGATGGAACTTTTGGGGGGCACGAAAGGGAGTCTGAAACCTGATACATAGCTCATTGCCTCGCTTTGCCGAGGTCCTTTTTTCTTTTCTAGCTTTTCTCCATCATTTTTAGGCAATGACAAGAAACCACAAGATGTTCTTGTTATCTCATAGCACCGCGAACAAAAAACAGTGCATGCCATGACGAGGACGATCGTATCAAGATTGGAAACAGAGGGTGATATCAGATAGCATGCAGGGAAGAAGGTGTCCGAGTAGGTTGTACGAATTTGTAACGATTGGAACTGATGAACAAACAGTCGTAGCCTTGAGATTGTTGCAACACGGCTTTGAGAACTTACCAGTAGAGCAGATACAGAATACTGAAATCCCGCCATTGTAGGTAAAATTTCGCCATTGATGATTGGCGCAGTCAATGTCACGAGCCCCATTTGCGGAAGAGGTCCGAGGAAGGCCTGCAGCCCTAGATTTCATGCTTTCGAGGCCCTCCAGGTTTGAGAAGCCAAGCAGATGGACATTGGTGTGCTTCAATCTGACGCGCCATGGCATGCAAAGTCCATAACTTGTGAGAAGTTTCAGTAGAAGGATTAGGTACATATTCGCCGAGTTCCACGCCTTCTGCTGAAGACTGAAGAATGCCAAGAGATGAGTCAGACAAGAACAGAGACAGAAGCGCTACAAGGCTGGGGGTCACAGTCACGAGCGCCTTCAAAAGTTCAAGTTCAAGTAGGTACCTAAGGAGACCCCCGCCGGTTGATGAGTCCAAAGAAGCTCAATCGAAGGAGTGGATTCGTCGTATGAACCTACGTACCTAGGGAGGTAGGTACATACTTCGTGTCTTTGCCGAATGCGAGGCCTGGTTTGGATGACAACATAGGAGACACAAGTACCTAAGTGTCACAGGCCCAGGGGTTTTACTTTTCGGACAATCTGTCACGGGAGAATTGACGCGCGCGCGCGTGTCACGTGTGTGTGTAGTCACAGTGACTGTGAAAAAGTTGATGCGATTGGGGGGGCGATTGCTTCGTTAGATACCTAGTCTCGTAGTACCTACATCTGATGTATGTAGAATCTAGATAGGGGCCTTCTTTTTTCTTTCCACAAATCCTGTGATACATGATACGGGGTAGGTAGGTAGCCTTTGGTTTCTTATCGGCCACAAGCGCCGGCTTGGGCTCCGAATTTCGGCTTTTCAGGCCCCCCTTTGTGATGACGACTTTGCTTAGCGCAGGCGCAGGAGACGAGTAGACGAGTAGACGAGTAGACGAGTAGACGAGTAGACGAGTAGACGAGTAGACGAGGGTCGATGATAAGGGAGGAATGGGGAAGGGGGATCTGTATTGTGAGAAGATGGTGTGCCAAGCGTGGTGGCAGCGGCGACGGCGGCGGTGACGATGCAGATGGGATAGAGGAGGAGAGTGGGAATGTATCATGTTACTACATACTGTAATATAACTGTATGTATCAAGACAATTTGTAGCCTGTCTGACCTTTGCCAAGATGTCAGCCATAGCCATAGCCATCTGGGGTAGCTTGGTGCGAGGGTGGTACAGCAGGGGGAATGGCGTGTTGATGAGATGTGGTGAATTTCCTGAGTCGCACAAACGACGTCAGTGCGGTGGCGGACGACATGGAGACATCTAGAACACAGAAAGAATGGGGTGGAAGTTCGTTCACACGGATTCATGGGATATGTCCTCATTGTACGGTACACATTACATGTGAACGACCTGCGCAGAGGCTGTACTTTGAGCTATAGGAGGTATGTAGTACATAGGTAGGTACTTGATACATTGGGAAAGAGTCAGAGCCAAAGGGGGTTTGCTGCTTACCTATTCCCGCGCCCTTCGCCACTCCAACTCAGCTGCAGGTCTCGTAATCGGGAACTCGGCGCGGCTGACTGACTGACGGTGCTTGTTCTTAAACAGCGCTTCATTGGCTCTTCTACTCCTTAGCGCTGAACTTGGACAGGTATGTAGATATCAATATCATATATACATAGGTAGGTAGGTATGTATGTTGCTCAAACGTGGCAAGTCACGCTATGGAGCCGCCGGGATATGTCTGGTTCGGATATGTAGGTATGTCTAGTGCTTTTGCTTTGTTTCCTCCATGAATCATAGGGCTCCTTTGTCTGGGGGCGATGCTTGTTCTGACGTAGGCCTTGCTGAATGTCTCGCAGGGAAGGGAGGGAGATGGAGTCCGATCAACAGTTCTGATCTGAGCCCAAGTCACAACAACAACTTCTTATCTGACCCGTCAGAAAATACGCAAGCCGAGAAGGACAGAGAAAAAAAAAAAGGGCTGTTTACGTCTCTATTTACAAATTACCACCACGACGTTCGTGTTCCCTTCCAAGTCTCCACACACTGTACAAACCCCCCCCCCCCCCTCTCTTGAATCTCAATGTACAGCAGATTCAAAGTGAAGGTAAAAAAAGACTGCCATCGCGATTCTGAAGACCGACTCGAGTTATCATTCATCAAAGCTCCCCACATCATACCAAGAAACATTTGCGCTGAGAATTGGATGAACCCTGGAAAAAAAATGAATTTCTGGAATAATACAATTGCTGTGATACTATAACCGAAAAAGAAAAAAAAAAGACAAAATCACAAAAGAAACAAGTCCAATATAAAAAAACAATATCGAAAAAAAAGGCCATAAACGACATGCCACGGAATCGCGGGGAAACCCATCCCTCGCTTCTCGCTTCTCGCGCCTCCTACACTACAGGCTACACCTACTCCTATCGCCCTGTTGGTCGTGAACTTGCCATCTCTCCATACCGACCTCTTTCTTTCGTAGTATCGTATGCTTGCAAGACGCGCGTTTGGCTCTCGTCGGCCTGTGAAAAGGCATAGCCTCGCTGCTTGCGCATGCGCTGGACTTGGCGGACTTTGCGAATAGCTTTTTGGAATTGCTCCATTCTGTGAATTGGGGGACGAGACAGATTGATTAGCCAGGGGGGTTGCGGTCGAGCGAAGAAGACACCAGGAGAGAGAGAGAGAGAGAGAGAGAGAGAGACAGAGAGAAAAGCAAAAGAGAGGAGAGCAGAAAAGAGAAAAAGGGTGTATAAGGGAAAAAAAAATAGAACAAGTTGGCGATTAATTCGCTGCTGCCATTTTTGTTTTTGGAATTTTTTTTTCCCCCACGTACCTTGGTCGATAATCCTGGATATTGTACTTTTGAATCTCTTGAATGTGGTGATATGTCTGCGGGCGATACATGCGCTTGGCATACTTCCACGCGACATCACGCATCAGACACAGGACAGCCAGCACAACAGTCTGGAGCCAAAACACAGGACTCGTGTACAGTCTCGCGACAACGCCGGCGTACTCCATGGAAAAGTGGAATCTCGGCGCCACGGAGCCATAGGTGGCGATGAAGACGTACCAGATGGCCATGCTGCCGGGGATAGCCAGCACGTGGTACTTGGTCCAGTTGTTGGTCACGAGAGCGGCCTTGCCCAGAACGGTGAGCAGGACAGCGCCGTAGAGGGCTGTGCCCCAGACCCAATGGCCTGCTACCTTGCCGTCACCCTGGATGAGATCCCCATGCCAGATGAGAGACGCGAAGACGTAGAGGATGAGGGAGTGGTAAAAGGCGTTGGCGATCCATTGCGCAAAGGTCTTGAGCTTGAAGAAGTAATTACTCTGGCCCATGGTGTAGAGCTGCGGATAGCGGTCCAGGAGACGTGCCGAGATGAATTGGTCGAGAATGCCGAGGACTAGCGGTGGAAGGACGGTGTAGAAGACGTTGTAGAAGGAGAGTGTCCAGGATTCATAGATGACTTGCCCGGAGAAGACGTTTTGAAAGGTAAACTGGGAGCGGGCTTGTTAGAGAAACCAAACTCAACGGCAAGTCAAGGTGTGGGAATACGGCACGAAGATATGAAGGCATGGGAAGAAAAGAGAGAGCTGGGGCTTTTGGGGCTTTTGGAGGAGGGCGTACCCAAAACTGCGTCAAGTACAGCGTCATGTTCTTGTAGAATGAAAACAAAATCGTCTTGCTCACGCGCTGATAGCTCCACGCCCCATGCACGAGCAACAACTTGCGCAGATATCGAAATTGCGCAATCGCAACATCAGCGCTCCGCGCCGCCTGTAGACCCTCCATACCACTGATGCCCACTCCAATATGCGCCGCCTGAATCATGGAGACATCGTTGGCACCATCGCCAATGGCCAGCAGAATGGACTGCTTCTGGTACTTCTTGACTAGCTTCACCACCAGTGCCTTCTGCAGCGGTGACACGCGGCAGCAGATGACGGCCTTGCACATGATGGCCAGGTCGAGGAACTGCTTCTCCAAATCCTTTTCCAGGGCAAACGTCAGGGATTTGCCGTCAATGACGAGGGCCAGTGTTTCCGTTTCGATGGTGCCGTCGCCTTGGGTGCGGATCGCGTCTAGTTTCTTCTGAATGTTATCGCGCGTGGCTGCGGCGGTTTCTTCGTTGACAATCAAGAGCATCATGTCCTCGCTGAGAAGCTTGCAACTCATGCCAATGTTGATGGCCGTTTCTTGGCGATCGCCCGTGAGGACCCATACCTTGATGTTGGCCTGTTGGAGAGTGTGGATCGTCTCGGGTACACCGTCTTGGAGACGGTCTTCGATAGCAGTGGCGCCGAGGAGGAAGAAGTCGTGCTCGATGATCTCAGCGGCCTTGTCCAGTTCGTCGGCGCGAGTGCCGCCCACGGTTGTGGCGGCTGCGTCGTGAATTTTGTACCATTCGGCGTACTCCTGCTCGGAGATTTCCCGCATGGCTAAGCAGAGTGTCCGCAGGCCTTCTGATGCATATTCTTCTAGGTGTCGCAGCGTGGCCTCTACGTGGGGGTTTTGATCATTCAAGCGCTCCAGAATCACGGTATCGGCGCCCTTGCAGTAGATTCGGAGCTTGCCGTCGGGACAGCGGTAGATTGCCGACATTCGTTTGCGGGTAGAGTTGAATTCGCACACAGCCAACAATTCGTACTCGAGCTGCCGGCCACCGACCTCGATGATGACTGATCTGGGCTTTCTTGCCGTGAATCGATAGCCAAGGTCCAATGCACCTTGTACCAGCGCACCTTCGTCGGGAGAGGCGGCTTGGTACTTGATATGGCCCTTCTCGTTTACCTCCGGAATGACGGTATGGCAAGTGGCCAACAGAGCGAGAAAGTGGTCGATGGCTACAGCGGATTCGTGTCCCTCAGCCAAGTTGGACCGCAGCTTGTCAAAGGTGTGAATGCCCTGGTCGTCGTCGGGTCCAGCAGCGCGGCGGTCCTCGGGAATAGCATCGGCGTATTGGAGCCCTGCGATGGTGCATTGCTTGAATTCCATCTGATTGCACGTCAGTGTGCCAGTCTTGTCGGAGAAGACAAACTCAACCATGCCGAGTTCTTCAACCAAGCTGGACGTGCGACACGTGGCAGGCGTATCCGCCTTATCGTAGTACATGTCGAGATCATCATTGATGAGGATTCCGTGCCAGTATTTAACAAGCTCTATAGTGACAAACAGCGAGATGGGGACAAGCGAGGAGAAAAGCACCCAGTATGTCACCATGTCCCTGACAAAGGTCTTGGCAACTTGCCCGGCACTGTTGATCTTGTCCAGGTAGAGATAGTCGAAAGAGTTCCCATGGACGCTGCGCATAATCAGATCTCCCACTGTACATATCACACTGAGGGCCAAGAGCATGCCGACAAGCATTAAAACCAGCCAGTTGAGTTTCTTTTCGACCTTGGTCCGCTTGATAGGGGTTGCCGTCGCGTTTCGCATGAGCTTCGTCTCATGACCGGTGAAGACGACGACGCCATGGATCCAGGGCGTGTTTCTCAAAGTAGCGCCTCGGAGAAGGAGCTGTTCGGGGTTGAGTGCCAGCTCTTTTTCGCCGCCGCCAGCTTGCATCGTCAAGGTTGCCTCATACGTGTAGAGGCTGCTATTGGGCTGTTCGGACTTGACACGCCCACCAAGTCTGCTCAGTTCGCTCGACGAGACCATAGAAACCGTCTCCGGCAGGCCCTGCTTGATCTTCAAGTTTGTCTCGCCATCAAGATTCGCCGTTTCAATGTAGCACAGGCCTTCGGGTTCTGAACTGGCAAGAAGAACCAGATCGGCAGGAAACGGTTCTTCCGACTCTACCCGAACGATATCTCCCACGCCGACGTTGATCCATTTGGTTTCAGTGAAGCTCGATCCGCGCAAGACCCGGGCCCTGGACGTGTTCAGGGCGTTGTCGGCCTGTTTCCGCCGATAGTCCTCCACCATTTCCTTACCCGCTGAGATGATGAGCACAATCGTGAGTGGTGCGATAGTCGTATATCGATTGGTCGGTGAAAGACCGGGAATCTGTTGTAAGCAGGCGGTGAACAAGAAGAAAATGTTGGCAAATTTAGAAAACTGCTCAAACAAGAACTTGGGCAGAAACGAGGCCACATTATATTTGGCAGTCGAAATATGGTTATCGACGTATTTGTTTGCCGCGTTGGCAGGTGGGTTGTTGAGGTGAATAATCCGAGGCCCCAAGGTTGAGGGGTCCGGCTTGCTGCGACCAAAGCCAAACTTGAAGTTGCCCATATCGAAGCCTTTGCTGTTTTGCTCACGTTGGGAATCCGTACCCGCAACGGCAGCAATGGCGCCGGGAGCCCGAGGACCACGCTCTTGTCCATGCTCTGTCAGAGGCAAGTCCATTTCCGAGTACCCTTGGCCCATGCCGAGCATGTTCTTGACCTTTCCCATGAACCCTCCACCCATACTCAGCACGCTATTTCGATTTCTGGCGTTGTTTCGACTCGCAGAAGGAACACCCCCTGCCGATGAGCCTCCCCGCTGGGAATATGAAGCACTCTCTGCGGGATAATCGTCGAAGTCATCGGCATAACGCTGGTAGTTGCCCAGCTCTGACGTCTGGCTATATTGCCGGTGCGTGTATGGTCCACTGGCGCCCTGATCCGCGATAGAGAGACCGGCGCCACGTGAGCGAGTTGATGGCGGGCTCGCTGCACCAACAAAGTCGTCATATGAAACCGAGGGTCGGCCTTGCGGTTCTTGATCGTGGCTATAGCGTCGCATCAAATCGTCGTCGTTCAATGTCGACCTTTGACCGCCGCTGTACACAGGCTGTTCATTGTCTAGATCCAGCAGTAGGTCGTCGCGATTCCCAGAGGAAGTGGCCTGGTGACCTCCGGTAGGTCTTCCAGCCATCCTGGAGGATGAGCAATGCTCGGGCAGTCGGGATGGGGAAAATTGATGCGGCGCATGCAGAAAGAATTCGTCGAGTTGTCGTGGCGGGAATCGAAGGATCGACGAGATCAGGAAGCTGCGTCAATAGCCGGCGACACGCCAGATGAGGCCGCCTGGACGTATAGATGAGATGATCGAACGAGCGACGTCGTTGTTGGCTAGACAAAGAAACGAGTCTGAGGAGAGAGTGAGAGAAGGCTTGGCGCGTGATGCTCGTGCCGCTTGTCTGTTGGGACTTGGAGAGCGACAATGAATGGTGGTTGGCTGGCTCAGGCCTGGCTGCATGACCGCGCTAGAGCCAGCGAGCGCCGAGTACGACCATGATACGAGTGCTTGCGAGGTCAAATGGGCGTCGAGACAAGTACTTTCATTGTACCGGGTACTTGACGGTCCGGATTTACAGTGCACCACTGCACAGCCTCTACTGCGTCTACTACCTAATAATAACATTATAACATACGTACATACATACTACGGAGTACCTTTTACTACGGACTCCGGAGACTGCGTATAGGCGTCTCTCAGCCTCTCGAGTCTCAGGGGATCAGGGTCTGTCTGGCTTATTTCGAGCTGGCGCCTCACGAGTCACGAGTCACTGCAGATGATGCAGCCACGTTGATTGCGCCAACCCGCGCCACCACCGCCTTGCATTATATGTACACCAGGAATGTACCTAGCGTCCCGCATCAACCCTTTCGGCGCATCAAAGCATCACTGATTTATTACTGTACGATCTGCATGCGATCGGCCTCTAACGATACGACGTTCATCCTATCCGTTCCTGTTATCACAACCATCAACGTACCTATACCTATTACCGAACAATCACCATCTTGATCTGTCTGCTGATCCAACAACCATCGCATAAAGCACGCCCGTGTTTCAGAGAACAAAGAACACACGAAAGGAATTGCGACGAAGAGAACTCTCAAACATGGTGTGCGGCAAGTGTCAGAAACTATCCAAGACGACTCTGGCAACCCCAGATGTCAAAAAGAAGAGCGAGATGTACTACGGATCTCCGTCGGGATCGTCCACCAAGGTATCTGGCTCCAAATCCGCCACACTTGGACAGAATGGCGTAATAAAAGTTCGTTCCATCCCTTCGTCACTGATTCAAGAAGATATCATGCATGTTCCAATAACATGAAGAGGCACTGTAGCTGACATCACTTGAATCAATCAGAGCAAACTTCTTTCCAAGTCGGCCAAAAATCCCTACGCTCAATACTCAAGGTACGCCAGCATCACCAGCGTCGACCCTTCATGATCATCCACAATGTTCTCCTTGGGTGGAAGACGGAAACAAGAAAACGAGCCCAGGACGGACTTCATCGCTAAAACTAGGACCTCTCTTGCAGCTCATGCGCAAAATGCAAGACCAAAGTATCTCAAGGCCACTCGCTATGTCAAACGTGCGCGTACAAAAACAACTGTAAGTGACACGCACAAACGGAGTGAGAGAGGTTGTCTCTGCTACATGAGTGTCACCCTTACAGACAGGGTCAGATGGAAAGCTGGAATTACGGAAACTAACATTTAGTAGCATGCTCAATGTGTGGCAAGCCGAATAAGAAGACCACGGCGAATGCTGGTCCTTCTGTTACGGGCCAAAAGTTCACATTGAAATGAGGTTTCGCGCACTGCGACGCTCACGTTCATTCTCCAGCGCAATGCCAGTGGACAGCGTTTGCTTCAATACCAGGACGAATGACTAAGTCTATTTACAATATCGATTCATACGCTACATACAGGATTTCAAATCGCTACATATTTGCAACACAAAACATGGTTCATCTCAAACCAAATACCAAAAAAAGGAAGCCCACGGCCTCTATCCGTCTCAATTAGAGAGCAGCCTTGATGGTACCATCCGGCAAGACCTTGGCCAGCCATTCCACAATCTGGTTGTTCACCTGCTCAGTCGCCTCGACCAGCGCCCAGTGCGTGGCCTCGACCTCTCCGCGCGTCAGATCCTTGAAGTACTTCTCCATGCCAGACGACATGGCTGGGGGCAGGGCAGCATCCTTGGTCGCGGCAATGAAAAGGGCTGGCGGTTCGACCTGCGTGAAGGACCCTGCCAGCTCGACCTCCTCCTCGTAGTTGATGCGGCGCGTGCGATACCAGTTCAGGGGTCCTCGCATTGGCGGCGAGGGCTGCAGCATGTACTGGGCGGCGTAGTAGTCGACCTCCTCGCGCGACAGCAACGGCGAAGGTCCAAGCAGCGCCAGGTTGTCAAACTGCGCGCCTCCGCTGGTGGTGAAGCCGTACTCGCCATTGGGTCCCCGGCCGCCAAACATGCCGTTGAGAAACTGGTGAATGCGCTGCTCCGTCTGCAGCCCCTCCTCGACATCGGGCCCAGCCAGTTGAAGCTGGTATCTGAAGTTTTCGAGCCTTCCTGCAGCGAGATGGTCCTCGAGGGAAACCCAGTTCGGGTTGGGGGCATGGAACGGCGTGCACACACTGAAGACGGCCTTGATCAGCTTTGGGTGCCAAAGCGCAACGCGCCAGACGACAGCACCGCCCCAGTCGTGTCCACCGAGGATGATTTGGCCGTCCTCGCCCACGAATTTGGTCGCCAGCGCCCTGATATCGGCCGCGACGCTCTTGAAGGACCACTGCTTGAGGTCCTCGGGCCGCGATGTACCAGCGTATCCCACCATGCTAGGCGCAACGACCCGGAAGCCTAGCGACATGAGGAAGGGGATCTGGCAGCGCCATCCAAAGTTGAGATCGGGCCACCCGTGGATGAGAAACACTGTGTCGATGGGCTGCTGGTTCTTCGGTTCGCCAATGATATACGAGTATGTCTTGCCACGAATCTCGGCCGTCTCTTCACGGACCCGCGGGTCGTGCGGGACAAGCTTGCTGGTGTCCATGATGTTGTGTATCGTGTATTGTGTATTGTGTATTGTGTATTGTGTATTGTGTATTGTGTATTGTGTATAAAGATTGAAATAGCCTTGATGATGATGGAGAAGAGTGTTCCAGAGAACAAGAGTCGGTACCAAGATTTTCGAAATAGACAAGTAGAACGGCCGCTCAAGGCACAAGACTGATGCAATGCAATAGTGTATGGCTTGACAATCATCAAGAACGAAAAAAAAAAGCGTTCCGACGTCTTTGGGCAGGTAGTTATATACATACATACTCCGTAGACATACACAGGACATATCCGGCGCAATACCAATGTGGAGCACGACAATCGCAACCAAAGAAAAAAAAAAACAAATACGCCACACAAGTTACAAGTTACAACACACCCTCCAGAGCTTCATCAACCCTTCCACGCACGCTTCCGGGAAAATAGGATACGGAAAAAACAAACAGACAAAACCCCCCAGAAATCTAGAGCAACACCCACTCGAAAAAGAAGCTACCTAACTGTAGACGAGTGAACCGTGACGTAGGTAGCCAAACCACCGGAAAACCACCCAGGATTTTTCTCTGATCGTCTTCTCGGGGCCCCGAACGGCGCGGGGCGCGGCGCTAATAACGCTCGACCAGGTTCGCCAAAAATTATATGTGCCTACGGGAGTACAGGTTCCTCACACTCTCCGGTGACCGATTTACCTAGGTAGGTATGTACATACATACATGTATGTCTGTATAATGCAGTGTAAGCGAGGCCGGTCGTCGCGTGTACGGAGCATGTAGGTACATAGTAGGCGAGAGTCAAACTCAAAAGTCAAGACTCAAAACCCATCTTGTTTCCTGTCCGGATCTTTCGCCTCTTCGGCCGTAATAAGGACCCAGTCAGGGACTCAGGGCTCTTCTTAGTGTACGACTACGGAGTAGGTATGTAAAAGGGGTCTTCGCTTTTTCTTTACTTTTGGAAGGATGCGGGTGTATGGGTTGGATGGGTTGGAACTTGGGGCTTGGGGCGCCGGGCGGGCGTGGAGAGAATCCCGTTCCGGGGGGTAATTCCGGAATTCGCACGCAAGCTTGTATATGTACTCCGCAGGTACTCCGTACCTATATACGTATGTGCGGAGTACTCCGTAGGTGTCATGTATATATATACCTACATATGTGTATAGTATGTATACATAGTATGTAATCAATCAACGTTACCTACCTATTGATTACATATATGAACTGCCGAGAAGCGAGAGAGAAAGAGAGAAAGCCTAGAGGGCAAGAGGAGAATTCACTTGGGCAGACGGAGACCGAATCGTTTGCCTGTTGCCTGGGGGGGGGGCAAGTATGTACATCTAACCTAAGTGCATGCATGATGCATATCCTAGCCCCCGGCGCGAGATTCTTTTCCGGGACTCACACACCGGGAGAGGGCAGAGCAGCGGACTGGACAGGGGCCCGGGAACGGACTTCATATTGAAGGCCAAGGTTTTTTTTCGTCGTTCCGCAGCCTGCTTGCGGGTTGTGTACATACTCCGTACCTAACTTGTGTTGCCACGCTGGACTTTGGACTTTGGACTCTGAAGCCTCTGGACTCTGGAGCCTTGGGGGGTGGCGGGGCCGGGGAGGGGGCGACCAGCGGCGGGCGCGGCGTCAGGGGACTGTTTGAGCTTAGTGCCTCTCCCGGGGGGTTTCGTTATGTAGGTACCTGTATTACTCCGTAGGTCGAAATGCTCTAGACCCTGAAGTTGGTTGCTCAGGAATGTACGGAGTAGTTAGGTACTGTATGTAATGTAAGTAGAAACCACAGTTTGCGCTGGAAAGCTGCGCTCCGTTGGGGTGTGTGCTTGTTTTGGCGTCGGGGAGCCGAATTCCGCGAGCGACGGCGTCGCCCGGCATAATGTACATATGGAGTACATGGGTAAAATTTACCTAATTGCATGCATACCTACCTACCTACATACCTACATAAGGTAGGTACACACGAATAGATAGACCGATACATATGTAGCAAGTTGTATCCGGCAGCATCAACCTCGGATACCGAGGCGCGCAAAACCGGTCCGGGCTAGGGGACTTGAAAAGCAAAGGTAATAAAGAAAGTACATACAGCCGTGCCGCCCGGTCCCGAGCACATAAATATCCCGACTCTCCGATTCTCCGGCTCTCCCGGCATTCCCGCTCTCCTCCGGCTAGTAAATCACCATATCCTCCTCAGCGTCGACCAGCACATCACCCGACTCGTCGTGTGCATCTTGATGCGCCGCCTGCTTGGGCGGCTCCACAGTGACTTTCCCGGGAATCCCCTCCTCATCCCGGCCCGGCGCTTCTTGCTGCACAGTCTCTCCGCCCTGTGTCTCTTTCGCGGTGTCGGGACGCGCCGCATGCGATTCTCTCCGCAAGCCATACCGGATTGCGTGGCGCTCCTTGAGAGCCTTGAATTCCTCTTCCTCCTTTGCCGTTGTGCTCTTTGCAGCGCGAATCTGGTCATCGATGATATCTTCCTGGTCGGCCGTCCGCTTCCAGGGCAAGTAGTACTTAATGTTGTGTCAGTTCTACGTACGAGGGCTACGCTTCCGTGGTGATCAAGGAGAGGTCTTCTTACAATCGCGGGCTCGGTCTTGGTTTTCAAGAAGTCAGCCAGAGCAAGCAGTTTCCTGTGACGATGGCGCATCTATGTGGAAAACGAAACCCCAATTGCTTCATTAGCATGCGTACTCCCTCACATCGTGGGCAGAAACGTAGGAGCTGATAGACAGGACGGAATTGCAAGGGAATGAGGATCCAAAAGGAACGCACAACTTGCTCCTGGAAATCGACTTGTTCTACTAGCCGCGCTTCTCGGATTTTGGACAGCTTCTCCGCTCGTTTCTGATCATCCTGCTCCCTCTGTTTCTGTAGTCTCTCCTGCTGCCGCTGTTCGATTTCTTGACGCCGCTTATTCTGTGACGTCGTGCTTGTTTGACTCAGAGTGCTCAGCAAGCCGCCGAATAATCGCTTCCCGCGCTTCTTCTCCTCTTGCATGGCGGACTCTCGGCCCTGTCGTGAGGTGTCGTAGCTGGAGCGTCTGCGTTGGGGTGGACTGTCTTGTCGGGATGGTTGTTCTGATGCCAGTGGTGATGTCTCGCGCGCGTCTTGTCGCAGTCGCTTTGTGCTGACATCGTTGCTATCGTGATCGTGGACGCCAGCGCCGACGCCGACGCCTTCCTCGACAAGGGATAGTTTCCTCTTGAGCTTCGTTTGCTCGTCGGGGCCGCAAGCATGCTTTTCTGCCCTTGGCGATCCAGCCGTGACCGGAGGGCCGCTGAACAATGAAACAAGTTAGCAATTGATCGGAGAATACGGCACAGCGGGTTGTGTTGATGGATCGATGGCTGTTCGGACACGTCACACAGCCATCCCGGGGCCCCAAGACCAAAGCGTACTCTTCTTCCGTGGCCATGATGCAGGTGAGCTGCGAGCCTTATCGCATGACGGGTTCCGGCGCACAAATTGCCCTCACGGATTCGCTTCTTATCAAGTTATATGTGCGCATCTGCAGAGAAACGAGGATAGGATCGCGTTCGTGCCCGTGTCCGGCTGGTTTGTTGTCAGACGAAGTTCCCGCCTCTCAGGCACGTGCATATGGTATTGCTGCATGCACCTCCAATTGAAGTCACGTCTACTCCGTACCTTATTTAGGTACATAGCCTGGTACAACGGTGCCGTGACGAAAGGTTGAATGCAGGCGCGGGCGCTAAGCCCTTTCTAGACTAAGGCAGCGAAGATGGGGCACCAGCAGCTACATTAGGTACTGATTGGCCAACGAGAACAGCTAGCCTGCTTATCGAGCTATCGACCGCGACCGCGACAGCAAAGCAAGGCTGCGGCCAAGAGAAACTGGACAACCTTCCACATCGTGTTTCCAACAGCACTTCTTGTCTTGCCTCGTCCAAATCGATTGCGCAACCACACAAGTTGCAAAATCCTCCTCGCCGCTTTCTCTCGCTCTGATCTTCCCTCCACCCGCACAAGTCGCCACGCGCAGTTCACATCACCATGTCGCGCCATCATCCGTACGCCCCTCCAAATAACCCCTTCACCCAAGGCAACCCCAAAATATCCCGTCTCCCTGCTAACACCAGGCCCTACCATCCCGCAGCGATCTCGTCATGTGCCGAAAACAACCGGGCATCGCCATCGGCCGCCTCTGCGATAAATGCGATGGCAAATGCCCCGTCTGCGACTCGTACGTGCGTCCCACGACCCTCGTGCGCATCTGCGACGAGTGCAGCTTCGGAAACTACCAGAACAAGTGCGTCGTCTGTGGTGGCGAAGGCATCTCGGACGCGTTCTACTGCTTTGAGTGTACGCGGTTGGAGAAGGATCGGGATGGGTGTCCCAAGATTATTAATCTGGGCAGTTCGAGGACAGATGTAGGTCTTTTCTGCTGTCTTCTTTTGCGGAGTGGCTACTTGAGATGCTTCCGAATATTGCAGACGAGAATATGTACTGACGTGCTTTTTTTTTTTTCCCACTATAGTTGTTCTATCAGAAGAAGACGAATCGGCCAACATACTAGCCTCGGAGTGGCCCGGGTGTGGGCATTTACCGTCCTTCTTTCTTTTTGATTGTCAATTATTCGGTACTTTTGTTCTATCTTACTTTGGGGCGTTATGGTGCATTGTACACGGGAGCGGGTAAAAAAAGAATCACGTTTACGTGCCGTTATACTGCTTGCTACATGGGGTGTCTGCGTATGCACATTGTTAGATGTCACTGAATCAAACAAAAGAGAGACACGTTACGACAAAAGAAAAGAAAAGAAAGTCCAGCTCAAGGAGTCTCCGCAAAACGCCTCATAATGCCCCCAGGAAAAAGCGCCCGCAAATAACGCAACATCAAGTGCAAGTCCGGTGTCCATCCTCTTCCTCCCTTATCATTACACATAGCTTACCTTGGTGGCCATCCCCGCAGTAGCGCGTAACTTATCCCATCCAACCCCCATCACCCGTTCAACCCGTTGACGTAGACCCCTATTTCCCAACATGAATAAAAACCCAACCAGAAAGGCCAAGAACCGCATAACCAACGCCGGATTGCCATTCAGAGACACTGCCAGGTCCCGAAACACATTTTGTAGCCGACCGATAATAATCCGGGCCTGGCCCGTAAACGTATTCGCGGGAGGAGGCCGCGAGACCGCCTTATCGGTACTCCGCGATGACATGGAGGATTTACTCGGCCGGCGCGGGGGTTTACTCTGGCGAGGCTTGCTGCTGCTCCCGGATGGTGAAGACGCCTCAACACCGTAATCACCAACGCTGGCTTCTCGTCTCATCCGCTCTTCGTCTTCTCGTTGCTGTCGCTGTCTTGCCTCGTTTTCTGTCTTTTGTTGCCTGGCTTCTTGAACCTCATGACGCAATTCCTCTTCTTGTCTGTGGCGCTCTTCCCGCTGGACCCGTTCTTGCTCCTTTTGCTCTTCCTGTAAGCTCTGGAGGGCTTGGAGGAATGCCTCTCTGCGTTCTTCGTCCAGGATGGAGCTGACGGTGATGAATTCCCGCGCGTAGTCCCACTCGTCGTTTCTCAGAAGAACGTGGAGGGTGTACAGCTCGAGGATCTTGACTCGGGTGTTGAGATCGCGGGGCGTGTTCGCGCCACTGGTCCCGGGGGCTGGCGACCTGTACCGTGAACCAGGTGCCGGTGATCCATTGGAATTGCCTGCCAGGTCAAAGTTGGGTGTTGTAGTGGTCGCCAGATACGTTTCCAAGCGTCGCTGGTTCAGCACCTGGTCTCGCGCATGGGCAAGAAGAAGTGTGGTTCTGCAGTACTACCGGATTAGCATGACATTTTTGATATGCGACTGGACCAAGTTTTACGGATGTTTTTTCTTTCTTTCTTTCTTTTTTTCTTCTTTTCTTATTCTTTCCTTTGCGTTACCCAAGAGCATGCTGTGAGAGGAGCGGCTCGACTTACAAATTAATGACGACATCTGCGTCTACATCGCCTTCCACGTCGTGGTACCCATTGTGAACAACTTCCTCCCACACTTGTCCGTCGCGCACCTTTGCGCACAACGTCCTCCATTCCTGGTTGCCGAAAGCTTCTTTGCCCTCTTCAGGGCCCGTCTCCACAATGGCATTGAGAATGGTCAGGTACAAGCTCCAGACCTTGATTCGGGTCGTCCGCGACGCAGAAGCCACCGGCGCAGGTTCTCCATCGTTGGGCGATCCAGGTGGGAGTATGAGAGGTGTCAATGTGGTCAGCGCCTCTGGTAAGCGGCGCGTCAGAAACAGGGTGGAGGCTTGGCGGTATGTCTTGGAAATTTGAGACGTCTGCCTCGAAGAGGTCGGAGCAGAGCGCAGAGAGGCGATAGAGGAGGAGAGGATGTTGTCGTGCCGGCCGTATGCGTCCGAGGGAAAGGCACTCATGTGGCTTTCAGCTGGCCGATGCGATCCACTGACTGGCGACGGCATGGTAGCGATATAGGGCGACGGAGAGATTCGAGATGAACGGGCTGTGATGAACGCTATTGACTCGACATGGAAGACGCTCTCAGCGAGCAGAGATTCAAGCTGGGCAGTATCGCCTGACGCAGGCCGGCGCGATGATGGCTGAGCTGCGAGAAGGAGAAGGCGTCGGAAGTTGGAACGCGAAGTCGGCGGCCCTGGAACGGAAGGGCAGTACAGGCTCAGAGAAGGCAACGCAGATGGCAGGCCGACACGAGCAGCACTACCTAGGGCGAGGCTGTATCTCGAGAGAATAAGTAGAAGCAGATTTCAACTCAGCCGACGAGACAAGACATGTGGTGCCGGTCGACGGCAGCTTGCCGGTTGCGAAATGCTACATGCTGCAGCCTGCGAAGTGCCAACTTCTTGACAGCCGAGGCGCTGGCTGACGGGCTCATGTGGGTCTTCTGGTTGTCAACGGCGCTCGCGGAACAGTCCAATCAGGAGCGCCATGTGTCGTACCTCGGCGAGCGCATTGAACACATGAATTGGGACTTGGATCGAGCAAGCTCAAAGACAACAACATGTATATGTACCATGTAGGTACATCAGTCATCACATCCTTGCAGGAAGATACCTAGCTTGAGCCTTGCCAGCCGGTAATTTTGCACCAGCACGCGCGGTACTGGTATAAAAGTACCTACATACCTCCGGTCCTGTAACCTGTGTACTTTGGCCTGGATAAGAGAAACCGTTCGTATTATTAGGCCTTTTTGGAGCCCCTTTTCCGTGCTATGATGCCTGGTACATACATGTATCTTTGCGAGTCCCGCCCAAACCACCCCAAAAAGCAGAAGAAAGCAAAAAAACGCCAAACAAGCAGTGAATGCACACTCTGTACTGCTGATAACTACCGTGCCGAAAACGCATGATGATAGAGTATGAAAATCGGCCCCCGAAACACATAATCAATAGATGAAGGAAAAATGAAGATCAAAAGAAGGGAAAAAGACGCAGTAAACGTATCACAGAGGCAGAAAAGACAAGCAAAGAAAAAGTAAAGGAATAGGAAAAGAAGAAAGGAGATGAAGAGAAAAAGGGGAAAAAAAAATAGAAAAAAAAACGCCTGCACCCGCCACTACGACCTCAGCTGGCGTGTCGATACTCTCGGCCCATCGAGACACTCCTGCCTGGCAACAATGATACTATCCTCCCTCTCCATGATCGAGGTGCCCGACCCAAGGAGCTGGTCCTCACACAACCAGCCCGCTTCCACCGCAAAGCACACGACATCACCCGCCGAGCCAAAACAGGGCACATCATCTTCCGCTTCCGGATTCAAATACATCCACATGTCCGCCGTACAGGCCTCAAAGCGCGCCAGGTCCTTTGCGTTGCCTCGAAAATTACTCACCAGGTACTCATACAAATACGCCAGCCACAGCACATTCGTGTACGGCGCGTACGCTTCCCAGCAGATGGTCCCATGTATCCCCTTGGCATACGGAGTCTGGTGCGCCTCTGGAGGCAAACACTTGCGATCAGCGCGGAGAAGGAACGAGCGCATCTGACGATAGACTTTGCATTGCGGTGCATGCGTGCTCGTGAATAGGCTCAGATCCCGCTCCAGATCATAGGCGATCGGCTGGGCAAAGTCCACGGACAGGTCCTCTGCTCGCGATAAGCCGTAGTCCAAGATCGTCATCTCGAGACCCGAATGGCCAAACTTGACTGCTCCTGCGGTGATCTTCTTATCACTCGGGGGCTTGATTTGTCGAATGCAGATATTTCCCTCGTGTAAATCACGATGCTGCAACGCATTGAGTTAGGAGCCATGAGCCAAAAACATATAGAGCATCACCGTCTTCTTTGTTTTGGGCTGCGTGTGCTCATGTAAAAAAACACCAAAAAAAAAACGAAAAGAAAACCCCCCCAAAACGGAAGACATACCTCAAACATGGCAACTTCTTCGGCCCTGGCCAGAGCAATGGCCTCCAGGAGAAAAATATCCCACAACTGACTCTCCCCCTTGATGTTCCAGTCCTCTAGCCCAACGCCCGCGTCGCCCAACTCAACGGCAAGGAACTTAGTCTCTTCCAGATAACGGCTCGGCGAGGGATAGAACTGTGCCCGTCCGGGATCTTTCCTCTTCATGCGCCTCTGAAAGGCCTGGTGCGTCTCCAGCAAAGCCCTTGATGTCTTGCCCTGCACGAGATAGCGCTCCTTGTAGACCACGAAGCCGGGGACGTCGGCGAGCCATTCGGAGATTTGCAGCTCTCCGTTGATGTCTGCCTCGGAATGCGGTTCCTCGTCTACTAGCTTTGATCGCACCTGGGCTTTGGTCTGGGGCTTGATCGGCGAAGGTAATCGGATCACCTTAATTACACTGGTTCCTCGCTCGTTTGTGACGCGGTAGACCTCTGCGTACGAGGCTTCGGCAATTTTCTCAATTTGGTCGCCGGGGGGGCATACGTCATCCCAGGATAACATGCGCAGAGATGGGTCCGCCAATGAAGTTTGGTAAGCTGGAATACCTCCATTCTCTTCGTGTACGTCCACTTCTTTGATGTCCTCCTCTGACGGGCTGCTTGGGCGGACGACATCTCGGTCTACCTGAGCAGGTGCGTTTGGGGTTTTAGTGTTCACCTCTCCGTTGGTGAGGTGGCGAACATCGAGGACATCATCCGCGATAGGAGCTCGCTTCTTGGTCTTGCGTGGTGATGATCGTAGTGGTTTGACTTCTTGTTGTATCTGAATCCCGGATAGCTTCACTGTGATACTGTCGACGCCATAGTCTATTTCGGCGACGCTTGGCTTTCGCAGCGGACTCTGAGGCAACTCGGCGAACAAGCGCTCGGCCTTGGTGCGCGTAGAATTTTTTCCATATTTGATGGTCGACTTCGTCCGGGTCATGATGTTCTGCGGCGCATACTCGTCGCCCTTCACTTGTGTGAGCCAACTCTGCGTGAAACAGGATGTATGTAATGTAATGTACAGACATATGTACAGTACATTGTACATGTATGTATTCTGTCTACGCTGTTGGCAAGGCAACCACCATCTGGGCCAAGATGACGGAGGAGTCGAGGACCGACGGATGCGGACCCACATCTGGAGAACCCTTTTCTCCGCGGGGCCAGCTCAAGAGCTTTGCCCGCCCGCCGCAATTCCCACGACGTCCCGGCTATTCGTCTTATCATCACCAGATCGCTCTCCTGCAGCCATGGCGGACCTTCTCAAGAACCTCTTTGGAGGCCAGCCGGAGAAGGGCCCTGCGAACCCCAAGGTCGATCCAGGTTAGTTGCCAATGGCATTTGCCATCTCTGTCCCTCGGCGTCTGGTCGCATTGGAGGTCATCATCCAGCCCCTCCCTCGTTCGTTCGCTCGTCTTTGCCTTTTGTGCTTGCGCGTGCACAACCAAGCTCGCCTTCGCGCACTGACGAAAAGACGAATGATTTTCCTGTACTTTCCATCAGTACTGACAATGGATAGACTTTGCCGACTTCGCCGGACCTCCTGATGCCGTCGTCGAGCCCGTCCCCAACGCGGCCACGCCCGGAAGCACTGCGCCAGGAGTAGCCGCCGCCACAGCAGCACCCTACACCAAGTGGTATAATGTACACGAGCGCCACTCATTGTCCGAGTTCAAGGCCGAGGGAATCATCCTCGCCATCACGGCCTTTATCGTCCTGTTCCATATCCTGGGAGCGCGTTCCAACCGATCCAAAGCCAAGGCGTGGATGCGGGCCCACGCTCCCGTTCTGCACAAGGAGTTCGCTCTGGTCGGCTTTGGCGGCGTGCCGACCCTGAACAGCAGCGACAACGAGAATGAGGACGTCGGCCAGCCTGTCGAATCTCTGATCAAGGAAAAGTCGCTCTCCGAATTTGCAACGTACGCCTCGGGCCGACAGAATGTCGCCTTTCTCGATGTCAAGCTCACACTGACGAAGCGATTCAACCCTATCCTCGGATTCGTGGAGACGGCAGCCTCGCTCGTGTCCGACATGTTTGCCCCGCCCAAGGACACCATGGAGGCCTTTCTGTACCCATTTGACGGCAAGGAGAACCTGACTCTCCCCTCGCTACCAGGTGGTGAAGAAGTCCGCGCCAAGGACTCCAAGAGCACCTACGACGCCTTTGTCTGGGCTATTGTTCACAAGGAGAGCATGAGGCGGCTCCGCGAGGACCGGTACGACGTCACCCTCACGGCCACCAAGGAGAACGCCAAACTACCCCCCTGGCTGGTCATCATGAGCGAGAGCGCCGAAGTCACCGACACGCTTCTCACGCCGGAGCTCATCAATGCCGTCAAGAGTGCTGGCGACGACTTTGAATACCTCATCGTATCCGATCAGCCCATTGAGAAGCCGGCCAAGCTCGAGGACACCACGCCCCGCAAGCGCATTTTCCTCAAGTACCGTCTCCCGTCTGGTGGCGCCAACGCCCTCGGCGACCTGGTCCCGTTGTTCCAGTATTTCCTCCGGCTGCCGGACTTCCTTGTTCAAAACGCCCGGTTCCGGCCCGAGGTGCTAAAGAAGGTGCGCGCCACACGCGAGGCCATGATTGCGCAGATTAAGAAGACGCTTGATGAGGAGAAGAGCGAGGATCGTATGTGGGAAAAGGAAAAGGCGAAGAAGGCGAAGCGGGATGCTGATCTGAAGGGGTTGGATGCTAAGGCGCAGAAGAAGTATCTTGAAAAAGAGAAAGAGAAGGAGCTGCGGAGGAGTCAGAAGAAGACGACTATGAGGGGGTAGTGATGGGAAGTCATGACTCATGATGATGAGGAATGATACGGCCGCTGTATGAAATCGGTGGAGAGGATGGCACAGGGAGGGTTGATACGGACTCCTTTTGTAAGTGGCAAGGAGTACTGCTGTGGTACAACATGTGTTGTTGTTGTTCGAAGTTTATTTGTGATGGCAGTTGTACGAGTAGATGTATATACTCCGTAGTTGGAACTTGGGGCCACTGCCGAGACATCAAAAAGGACATGACATGATCACCGGGGCCCCATGAATCCTGACGACCCTCACTTTCTAAGGCATATCTAAGTGCCCACTTCCCTCTCGACATCCATCTCGCCCCGTCAAGTCGACAGCTTCAGCAAATCCTGCACCCTCTTCACCTTATCCTCCGCCGTCTGGGCCTTGTCTGTTCTGAACAACACGCACAAAAAGTTAGTTCCACCAGTGGCACTATAGGAGCGCTGTCCAATCGTATACAATATGCGCAGATATGAAACCGCAACACGCACATGCACAACACGAGCAAACACAAAAGGGCACAAGGGTAAAAAAAAAAAGAAAAAAAAACGTACCTCGTTCCAACCCTCATACTTGACTGAACCCTCACCACGCCCCCCTCATGTACAACGGCATGAGCCTTCCCAATCACAGCCATTACATCCATCCAACTTCCTTCTGCAGACGGGCAACCCCAGAACGCATGGTTAGTTCAAATAGTTCTTTCTCTTCTGGGCCACGTTCGCTGCTCGCATACACCCGGGGATAATAGCTCAGAGGGTTCATTCAGCATATGTATCCTCAATATGGAGCCCTTCATCCTCTGTGATGAGAATTGTATGGACACTGAACGGAGGGGGGGAGGTGGACAGGCGTGAATGAATGGGAGGGAGGGCATGGGTAGTAGGTACATAAATATGTGTGTACATACCAACGGTTGTTCCGGCGGAGTGAAGCGTGTACTTGAGGCCACTGGCCTGCAGGACGCGCTGGACTTGTGCTATTTCGTCTGCAACGGAGACCTTGTTGGTTCCGACCTATGGAATAGTGTTGGTGTTTATTAGATGGCGTAGCGCAATGGGGAGGATCTTTACACTTTACAGATTTCCCTCATTTCGTAGTTCTGTCTCGTTCTTTCTCTGTTTTGGATTTGGAGGCAAGGCAAGAGGACTTATCGAATGGACAACAGTTGAAGATAGGTGCAGGGATGAACCGCATGAGAGAGGTGGCTAGATAGGTAGGTATGTACATAGTAGAGAGGCCCGACTCACAGGGATGAGGCAGAAATCTGCATAGCAGGCCTGGGGCACGGGCAGGGCGTCATAGTCCATTTTGGGCAGAAGACTCGATGAGAAGGGGTGTTTTTCAGGGGCGTTTTGACGTTTGAACTTGAATTGACAGATGCAAAGAGGGTTAATGGGGAGATGGCAAGGCCGTTGAGTGCTGGGGGTACCCATATAGGTCTAAGGTAGGTAGGTACCTGGTAACTTGTAAAGTTGTAAGTACATATCTGTATCGGTACTTAGGTAGGTACCTACCTAGGTACCTTTTCTGGTGGTCTCCACTGGTGACTGCTGGTTGGAGAAAACAAACAACGCCAACTCGGAGCAGCAGGACCCGGGATACCGATGCTCCCGAAAGCTTAATAATGGACAAGACTTCCCTTATGTGTCAAATTCTATTCATATACTCTATCTGGCGACCTGGCCGAAATTGAATCCAAACCGTCGACTTTTTTTTAAAAAAAAAAAGGGGGGGAAGGAAAACACGGAGAATGTAGAGGAAACAAATGCAGCAACAAGGAAGAGAGGATTGGTACAAGATGCAACGCCTGTCAACGCCCCGCTTGCGATGATGATGATAGTGATGGTGGAAATGCTGGTGGTGATGCTTCGACTCTCGATGCTTCACGTCCAACCACCCAGAACCATCCACTACATGCAAAAACAAAAAGACCCCTTTCCCTTTCCCTTTCCCTTTCCCTATACCAAAACCAACACCACAAACAAGAACCCCATCACCACTCCAAAGCCTCCTCCCAAACCGACAGTCCTCTGACTCCTCTCTCCCCCCGACTCCTCCTGCGACTGCTTCCCCCCATTCCCCCCCTCCATCACCTTCCTCCCAACCGCATCACTCACCCCATTCATACCATCCACCGCAGCAATCACATCCCCCCGATTCCAAAAATCGACCAAGACAAAATTCGGCACCCGATTCCACTGGCCCCTACACTCCCCCAAATGCTTCCCCAAATTCCCCACCACCGACCCTCCCGCGCTATTCACCGTCTCTATACTCGACACATCCGGAATCTCCACCCCCGCCAACACACTCTGGTACTTGAAGTGGTTCACCAGGCTCAGATAGCCACTCGCAAGGGCACTCGACGCCGGTTCCTTGCTCGCCCGCGAGGGCCGATCAATAGTACAATTGAAGCCATCTATGCTAGCGACCTCAAACGGCGTTTCAAACACGTGCGTGAATTCAGGAAGCAGATAGGGCGTCGAGGCCGCGTACTGGATATTCGTGACGAAGCTCACAAGCCGGGTATTCGCAGCAATCATGGCCTGGAGGGTCGGCCATGACGCGGAGAGCTCGTTTCCGGTGGCGGGCTTATAGGCCAGGTCGGAGAGGCCGGCGCGGTCGAAGAGGGGTCCGAATTCCGAGGCAGGGGCTTTGTCTGCGTTGACGAGCAGGAGTGTGATGACCTCGTTGGGGTTCTGGGTCAGCCAGGTGTGGATGCTGGAGAGCCAGGTCTCGAGAGCGCCGGCGTCGAGGAGGCTGCAGGATGTGTGGCAGAGTTCGAGGCTTGAGTTTGGTTTGTGGACTTGGGCTTGGAGGAGGCGGAGGCCGGAGTCGAGGGCAAGGGTTGCGTTGAGGAATTGGTTCCCGGAGAGGGAGTCGCCGGTGCTTTGGTCGCGGAGGAAGGGGCTGTTGTGGGCGCCCATGTGCGTGATGTTGTTGTAGGAGCGGTTGCAGAGGCTTGGGGAGTTGTTGCATGCTTGGCCGGTGGAGGCTGCGGGAGAGGAAGTCGATGAGGCTGCTGCTGCTGCTGAGGCTGATGATGATGATGATGATGATGATGTCGGGGAGGAGGCTTCCGGCGCCTGGGCCTGTGGAAATGCATGTCCTGCAGCACCGCCCGCCACAGCCGCGAGGCCGATAAGATTTCGTAAAAACAGCATCGTGTCTTCTTGTCGCTGCTGATACCTAAGTCCAAGGCTTGTTTGTACCTACGTTCCTCGAGGCAAGGCAACTCCTGAGTCCTAGCACTTGAAACGAGGGTTGTTCCAAATTCTTGTACCACGGAATAAAAGAACGTCGCACTCCAACACACGTACAATGTTCGTACAAAGTAGGGCTGAGACACAAGAAAAAAAAAAGAAAAAAGAAGCACCGCAAACAGATGATGGAGAGTTTACAATGAACTGGCTTGTTTCGGGAGCCTTGCTTTAGGCTCAGGGGAAGCGAGCGTGGCCATGACCCGCGGTTGTATGTACTTCGTAAACGACCTGCCGCCGGCTCGGGAACCCTGCATGCATCATGGATTCATGTCCGTCCGCCGGCCGGCAATACATATGTACGACGTATGTACATAGGTACATACTCAGTACACAGGTACATACTGTACCACCACGTAAGTCGTTACTCAACGAGTCACGACATTGGCTTGTGAAGTTTGGAATGAACAATCTGCGGGCTTCCGGAGCGCACCGCCACTCGCCGCTTCGTTTCGTGCGACGGGGCGGACAACGCGCGGCGTTCAGAGTTTGGGAGAGTTTGACTTTGGGAATGCTGCGCCGCGTGGACGACGTCAGCTCTGGGGATCCGTGCACACGACTCACGAGATGCGGACCAGAACTTTGCGTTTCTTCTGGTGATGCACTGTCGAGTTGAAAACTCGTAATAATAACTGTCAGAAGAAACGGCGTAGCAACCAGCCGGTACCTTATCAGTGGCAAGGCCTTTTCTAAACAGGTACATACATACCTTAGGTAAGGTACCTGAACTCATACGCAGTATGTACCTATGTACCTACCTACCTGATTACCTAGATGCAGTAGGTACCTTAGGTAATGTACATACCATTGTACATACGCCGCCCCTCCAAGTTTCAATGCATCCCTGGTACAATACAATAATAAGAGGCGTCAATGGGGCAAACAACATCAATAGACCTCGCATTGCTCGCATTGCTCGCAGGTCAAATCATGCAATAGCTATGTATGTATGTAATGCGCTCAGCTTTGGTACCAAATCGCACACGCTCTCCTCGCATTCACTCAGCATTCTCACGCGAGTTCCGCTGCGGCTCCTGTCCCAGCTTCTCCTCCCTCCTCTGCCTCTGCCTCTGCCTCTGCCTCTGCCTCTGCCTTGGCCGCAGAACCCAACTCCCTCAACTGCTTCAGCCCATCCTCAGTCGTCGCATCAATAACCTGCTCCTCCATACTCAAGATATTGGCCTGTGTGTGTCAATGTCAGCTCTCTCACGTACAACCCAAAAAGGCACCTTCAGTCATCATCGTAAGTGCACATGTGACATACCTTGTCAAACAACGCAACCAACTCCTCCGCATCCTCCACCTTCATCTTCCCGAGCACCTTATTCACAGCATCGAGATCCCCCGACTCCAGCGCCGTCCTCATCTCGGGACTGAACCCTTCGAAAATCTCTCTTGCCTGCTTCTCCTCTTCATCTTGGCTATCCGCCGCGGGAACCTTGATCTGGATCACGGTGCCCGGATGCACGGCATGTAGCTGGATCTGCTCCACGTCTTGTGTCCCACCGTCAGGATCCCGGGCGCGCTCCGCGAGGATCTCCCGCGACCGGTTCTTGATCCGCATGTACGTGTCCTGCACGTCCTTGAAGAAGATATCTTGCGCCTGGTGGCCCTTTGTCGTGATTCGCTTAAAGAAGAGCGCTACGCCGTCTTTGCCGAGCGCGCGGCAGTACTGCAGGAGGAGGGCCTGGTGGACGCACTGGTGGGAGTAGTCGTCGTTGCGCTCGAGCGCGGCGTCAAAGGCCAGGACTAGGAGGCTGTCGGTTTCCTTTTCCGTCAGGATGTGTGGGTTCTGGGATAGGAATTTGAGACTGGCGGCGTAGTCACGGGGGGGGATCTTGGCGAATTGCTTGGCGGCGTCTGAGGCCTCGATCTCTTCGTCGTCATCGTCCCCGGCGGCTTTTGTGCTGGAGGATTGTGCGTTAAAGGATGGATTGAGGAGCTCGACCTCTGTGCCCGCGCCTTTTTTGTCCAAGGGGCTTGCTTTGGTCACATGTGAGCTGTCAAAGCCTGTGTGTATGTCGTTGCTGGTGATCTTCTTTCCTTCTTCTTTCAAGAGTGCCTCCAGCTTCGAAGTCGTCTCCTTTTTGATCTCGGCAATCTTTTTGGCGTGCTCTTCAAACCCTTCGATGAGGCCCTGGTAGCGGGGCTTCTTCTCTGTGTCATCACGGCTATCTATAGACTTGCTGATCTCGTCGATCAAGGTGGCCATCATCTGAGAAAAGGTCGTGGGGGTCGGGTGCTCGCTTTGTAGTCCTTCCGGTCGTGCGGGCACCGCGTCTGCGGCCGGACCCGGGTTCGTTTCGAGGAGAGCTCGGAGAGCAATGTCGGGCGCTTCGCTGGCCTGAGGGCCGTGCTGTCGAAGGAACGCGGTCATGGACGAGATGCGCTTGAGCAGACCATCGTGTATGATGTTCTCGAACTTGTACAGTTCGATCTGAAGCTTCCGCTGCTGCCGTTCCTGGTGTATCTGGTTCTGCTTGGCGCGTATAAACGACCGCTTGTCGACATTGGGATGCACCTCGATGTCGGAGTCATCGCTCAGCTCAAGCGCGTCCTGCCAGACCATGGGCATAGTCAGTAACTAGCCATTGCCGCCATTGTGTGAAACTGTGTGACGTACCCATTTACTGTAATCGACCGGCATCTTGAGGCTCTGCTGATTGCTCGGTACTTTCTTCTCGGAGATAGGACTCTGGGGATAATAAGCTGACCGACCAGCTTTTCTCAAGTTGTGTTGTTCCGTACGAGCTTTACAGGTTCAAGAAGCTTCTGCGGGGCCCAAGTGACCTCGCGGCTGGCAGTTGCAACTTGCAAACCAATTCAATCCTGATTCCTAGGTACCTTCCCCTGTGGGGAATTTGCGTGGCACGATGCAGAGATACCTACACAGGTACCTCCTTAATAATAATACCTCTATGATTTATGTACTCCGTATCTACCTACCTAAGGTACCTAAGGTACCTAAGGTACATGCACTCAAAGAACAAGTTACTCCGTACAACGAAGCATCATATCGCGGACATCGTGCCAGCCCACTGCCCAGTCGAAATTATAATAAATCTGTACAGATGCGCCCTCGCCCGCCCATCACACATCTCTATCATACATGACCAAATCAATCACTCGCTAACAGGCACCAGGCACCAGGCCCGACAAGCCGAAATCCAAGCCCAAAGCCCCTTCCGTGTATAATATATACGAGTATACCATGTCCGATACGCCGAATCCCATAGCCAGAATAAACGTAAAACGTAAAAGCAAAAGCAATGAATAACCAACCCCCCCCCCCTCTCTTCCCAAATTAGGCCCCCTAGCATAAATCAACCAGAAAACAACAGAACAAGAAAAAAGAGCTACACCCCCAAACCCTAAAACCACCTCGCCGCTTACGCTCCGAGCTTTTCCCTCCCCCCTCCTTTCACAATTCATTTCCCTAAGACATCGTCTTCATAAAGTCATCCAAGTCAAAGCTCTCTTCATATTGCTTGTTGTCCCATAACTCGCCCAAGTCATCCAACCAGCCCTTCTTCCCCGGTTGGCGAAGGTCACCCGTCTCAATGTCCACCATGTCCTCCTCCCGTCCCTCCAGCTCCGTCTGCGGCTTCTCGGAGATGAGACTCGGTGCTGAGTCGCCGAGGCTGAATAGGTCCAGAATCTGGTCCGTGTCCATGGTTGCCAGGCCGGCGTTCTGCTGGTTGACGACGGTGGAGGCCACATCGATCTTGAAGCGCTGGAGACTCAGGATCTTTTCTTCGAGGGTTCCGCGGGTGATGAGGCGGTATACATTGACGACCTTCTTTTGTCCGATTCTGTGCGCGCGGTCCATGGCCTGGAGGTCCTTTTGCGGGTTCCAGTCGTGTTCTACGAAGATGACGGTGTCGGCTCCGGTTAGGTTGAGTCCGAGACCGCCGACGCTGGTTGTCAAGAGGAGCACATCGTATGATGGGTCGCTGTTGAATTTGTTGACAATGTCTTGTCTCTTGTTGGCTTCGACGGATCCGTCTAGTCGGAGATGCGAGACTGTGGGGAGGAGCTCTCTCAGAACCTTGTTTTGCACCATGTCGAGCATTTCCTTCATTTGACAAAATATGAGAGCTCTGTGTGGCTTGATGGGCTGGTATAGAGGGTCGTTTGTGTTTCCGTCTTCGCCTCCGATTCCGCAGTCTACCAAGAGATCTCTTAGCGCTGTAAGTTTGGGTGCGTGAATGGTGTCTTCGATCGATGTGCCTTGTCTGCGAAGAATGTTTTGCGTTTCGTCGTAGACGGGGCTGCCGGGCTTCATGACCATGGCGGGGGAGTTGCAGAGCTTGCGCATGTACTGCAAAGCTTGGAATATGTGCTGCTTGGCGTCCTTGTCATCACGCCCGGCTTCGGCCTGCAGCTTTTTGCCTTGTTTCTTTGTGAAGTCGTCGAATAGCTTCTTTTGTAAATCGCTGAGATCACAGTAGTAGTTTTGCAGGATCTTGGGTGGCAAGTCGTTCAGCACCTCTTCTTTGAGACGACGCAGCAAGAATGGCAACACTTGTTTATGGAGCGCTTCAATCGCCAGCGCTCCCGCTTCTTGCTCTTTCGATGATGCCTTGCTGAAGCGACTCGCAGCAATTGGCTTGGCAAAACGGTCCAGGAATACCTTTTCGGCTCCGAGGAATCCGGGCATGAGGAAGTCGAACAGCGACCACAACTCGAGGACGTTGTTCTGGATAGGCGTCCCCGTGAGAATCAGTCGATGATTACTCGCAAGCTTCTTGACCGCCTGAGTAATCTTCGTTTTGGGATTCTTGATCAAGTGGCCCTCGTCAAGGACAACGTAATTCCAACTAAGCGCCTCGAGAATTTCAGTGTCGTTTCTGCAGACGTCGTAGGAAGTCACCACAACATCCGTTTCCCCTAGTCTGCTTCTCAACGCCTTTCGCTCCGGTGGAGATCCCACGTATGCTGTGACAGTCAGGAAGGGCGCATAGTGTTTGATCTCTTGCTGCCAATGACCGGAGAGTGTGGGTGGACAGACGATAAGAGATGGCATGCGCCTGGCGTCCGGAGCTCCTGTCTTCGCAAACTCTTCCTGACGCTGATGATGGTCACTGGCGACAATGCATATGGTCTGCAATGTCTTGCCCAGACCCATGTCGTCACAGAGTATGCCATGCAGATGGTACTTGTTGAGAAAATTGAGCCAATTGACACCTTCTTGCTGATACGATCGGAGTTCGGCCTTGATCGCTACTGGAATCTTGAATGGCTCAACTTTCTTTGGGTCCAGAAGCTG
This sequence comes from Claviceps sp. LM84 group G4, assembly GCA_018360345.1. Taxonomy (NCBI): domain Eukaryota; kingdom Fungi; phylum Ascomycota; class Sordariomycetes; order Hypocreales; family Clavicipitaceae; genus Claviceps; species Claviceps sp. LM84 group G4. The sequence continues at coordinate 56,649 of SRQH01000058.1, forward strand.
CGCAATAAACGTACGTTCTCGATCCCGGCCCTTGAGAAGGTCTTCTGAAAGACCAGGAGGGTCAGGGATACCTGCCTCCAGAGGTACAAGCTTCACCAAAGTGGCGAAAGATGTTGTGGCAATCAGTCGAATCTCGTTGTCGGAATCGCTCATCCGTCCAAGGACAGGGACGATGAGGAAAATGACATATGGCAGAATAGCGTCACCCATCACTGCGATTAAGTGGTAGATGGCCTCAGTGACTCCTTGACGGAAGTTCAGGTCGAGTGGATTACTGATGGACGGAAGAACCTTTTCGACAAGTGCTGTCATGCCTTCGACTGTGATGACACTACAGATCGTCGCCAGGCACTTGGCCGCCATGTAGCGGAACACGGATAATTCTGAATGCAACGCCTTGATGACCAGGGGCAGCAAATCCATGATGAACGGCTGTAAAGCAACGTCGAGTGTTGGAGTCATCATGCGGATGACGGATAAGGCGTCTACAATTTCTTGACCAAAGTGTAGCTCTGCGTCCTTGGCCTCCGGGGGCAGTTCAGCAGAAAAGGCCTTGATCAGCGGCTCCTCCATAAACGCTCGCAGACTAGGTACTGTCTCAAGAAGACGAGGCCCGTATGCCTTGGATAAAATCTCCAGAGCCTCTTTGGCACCACGTCGGGTAATGCGGGCTGCTTTGGCCTCCTTTGCCCATTTCGCAGCATCTGCGTGGTCGACCCGATCCTCCTCCTTCTGCATGGAGAGGACGCATGACGTTTTGGCCGCGTGGACAGGGAACTCGGGAGTCTCGGCAACTTCAACGCATGAGAACTTGACAAGATTAGCAACGACTTTGTCTGCAGGCCCCTTGCGGCCCTTCTCAGCAAAGAGCTGAACAAGCTGTGCAATAGTGGCAGAAGATCGGCTTTGGACGAGTTGGCTTTCCTCTGCCTTCACCGATTCCATGATCCCCTTGATCAACGGACTAGGTTTCTTTGGCAACAGCTTCATCGCAACCAAGGCACATGCAGCACCGGCTCTAATTCTCATATCGCGAGCATCCTTGAAAGCTATGGCGTCCTCAATGGCTGATACTGCGGCGTCACGTGCTTCGCCCAGCTGCTGACTGGCAATCAGACGTTGCCCCGGTGGCATCAGCCTCTTCAGTCTCTCGTAATCTTCATTGACGCACTTCTCTGCGGTCGCGATGGAGAAGGCACTCGGGCCGGCTTCTGGCTCGCCTTGAACAATCACGGGCAGGCTTGTCAGCTTGCTGTGCGGTACTTTGCCGTAATCTCGAAACATATGAATGAGCTGTTGGCATTGAGTTCTGGCCCGCTGGACAAAGGTGACCAGATCCCGATATGCCGAAGGTCGGTCCGCGTCTATGATACGCTGCAGCTGGTCCGTGTATCGAGAGGGTTCATCGGACGATTGACAGTTTTTGGCGAACTCATCAATCACCATACAAGCCGTGAGTTGCGTAGACGAATATGCAGAGACCAAGCTGGGAACAAGTAAGGCGTCATAATCATCGAGGCTCGCAGAAGGGACCAAAGACATGATCTTGCCCATGGCAATCGAAGCAGACACTCGCGACCGAATCAGCACGTCCATGCCAACCAGATCGACGTCTCCTTGCATCATGTGGCCATCGACGTCGTGTGTCGTGCCCGTTGATACCGGCTCCTCTGTTTTTGTAGACCTGCGACGACGCTTCGGTACCCTTTCCACTCCTTCTGCTGGCGACGACATGCGCCTGTTCGGCGGCGGTGCCATGCCCTGCAATGAGTACGTGCCCCCTGAAGGCTTTTGAAAAAGACTCCCGTTCATGGGAATTGGGTTGCGCGAGATGCCGATGGGGTGCAAAGTGAGCTCCATCAGAGGGTCAATGTGTGGCGCAAACTCATCGGCAAGGACCGAGGGATCCTTAGCGAGTGCGCCAACCAGCGCATTCCAGAGCTCTAGTGATGTGCTGAGCGTTTCCTGATCCCTTTCGACCAGGATATTCTGAAAGATGAGCCTCAGGATCCTGCCATTCAGCCATCCATGAGACGTATCGTCACCCAACTTGGCAAATGTCAACAAGGCCTTGAGCACGGCCAGGCGAACCGAGGTAATGGTATGGCGCAAGAACGGGTACAGTCGCGGTACCAGGAGGGTGAATGACCTTTCTTCATCCTCCGATGCAGACGTCTTCATTGCCTGGAGGACTTCGGGAAAGCTGCATAAAGTAGCGAGAAGGTCCATGATTCTGCCCGTGCTCGCGCTGAGATCGTCACCCAGGTTCGACAGACTCTCCCAGACAACGTATGTGAGGCCATCCAACTGATCCGGTCGCATAGTGACAAACTCTTTGGCCATCGGAATCAGGGTAGCGGCACTGACGGAACGTACGTCATCGTCCATGTCGCCCAATCCCTTCATAACAGCCCTGATAATACCATCAATCATGTCGCCATCCTGGAGGAGAAGATCTTTTCTTACAGCCACAACATAACGGAGACCAACCATGCCACCGTGGCAAACGGCCCAGACAGGGCGCTCAAGCTCGAGATCTTCTTGCATGGCCATGCGATACAGGATACGATATGTGTCGTAGACCGAAGCGGAAGCAATATGTTTCAATGCTGAGCCCAGGGTTTGGCCAACGGTCTCTCGGATGGGAGCAACAGATGTGTCGGAACTATAATCGGTGAAGCGATCTAGCATCAAGACGCAGCATAGGCGGCATGTTAGATCATCTAGCCATTTACGATTCAGAGTATCGTTCTCCTCTTTGACTTTTCCATGAACTCGCCCAGCTCCGGCACCATGGACTCTGATGACGTCTCTGAGCCCCATAGCAGCTCCGTGGCGGGTTTCCCATGACGAGTCAAAAAGATCCATCTTGAGAAAGTCACACAATCGTTCGTATGGCCACTCAGCCCCTTCCATCGTGTCTTCCAACTCAATCTCGGACTTGACGGGAATAACAGATCCTTTGAATTCGCTGACAACCTTGGTGTCTTCATTGACATCAGCTGGACGGTCAAGATTGAAGTAGTCGTTCATTTTGCCGTTCTTCTTGGCGTCTTCTTCGACGACAGGAGTTTCGTCCCCGCCAAATCCTTCGGAGCCTGCAGTAATCGAGCGGCGTATTGCTAAATCACCAAAGCCTACTTTGCCCTGTGAAGCCTTCATGGCCTCTCTCTTTCGTTTTCTCTTCAACACATTCAGCTGCCTCGAGCTCAGCTGAGCGTCCTCTCCACCCAGACATTGGGACATGCTATCACTCCTGACTGACCTGCTGCCGTTCGCGTAATCGACAGATGGGGCAGGCATGGACTGGGCTTCCGATACGACGGGCGTCTCTTCATCTCCAAATCTCCGCCCAAGCAACCCAAGTCTACCAAGAAGAGTCTTCTTCTGGTGCAGCAAGCGCGCCTGTGGGTCCAGCAGAGCCAGGTTGTAGTCAATTCCTCCGCCGCGAAGCAGCTCCCGACCGTACTTCAAAACTGAGTCAACGTCCAGTGACTCAAGCTTTAGTAAATCCTCTTGATCAAGAATGGAGTCCCCCTCGAGGTTCTCTTCCTTGATTCGGCCATCTTCTTCGAAACCTTCTTCCTCCTTTCGTACGGGCGCACCATCCGCTTCATTAGGATCATAGAGAGGGGCGTTTTCGACAATTTTGCCTATGGCCTTGGCTGCAGTGCTGCGAGTCTCCCAATCCTTGTGCCTTAGATATGGAACGACACGCGACAATAGGTTGAACAATTCATCTGGATGTTGCTTTTGCCAATCGGCAAGTTGGTTGACAGCGGTCTCTCGTATAAGTCTGGTGCTTCCGGTTTCGAGAATGGTCACCAACCGATCCAATCTAGACGCCATTTTGTCTCAATGCAGTGCTTATGACATGTGATGTTCCATTCATACCATTGGAAAAGTAATGGTCGAATGTTCCTATCGAGGTGCAGTTACTGGACTGTTGGCCCATGCACTGCACCTCGGGTGAAGACTCGAGTTCACTGGCTGGCGGTCCAAGAGGCGCAAATATGGGATGCAACGCCTCCAATAGTCACTGAAGATATCTTTAGCTTGTGCCCGTACAAGAAGCTGATCAAGAGGAAGAATAGAGAAGCTGCAGCCAGGGGGATGACCTGGCGGTTGAATGAGGTGAGGTGGTGTAATGCTCACAACAAGCTCTGACGATATGAGGTTTCTGCAGCAACAAATGGGTGGGTTCTCGGTGTATCAAGGCCAGAGAACAGAAGCCCCTGTAGTCTCTTGTTTGGGTTGGCGACCAGTCCGAATCGATGCATGCCTTATATCCAGCTGTATACAGATGTCGTCGCGGGTTGTCACCGGTGTTGGTGCCAGTCTGCCAGACCGTTCTGGATGTGGCTAGAGAAATGTGGCTGTGCAATTGCGTAGGGTGTGTGAGTAACTGAGCCTGACTGAGCCTGATTGTAAAAAGTGTGAGTGAGATTGTGCAGTCGGGCCGCGCGTGTTGTTGCGTCGCGTGATATGTTGCGGCGGTGCACTGGGGTACGGTCGCGGACCGGGAGAAATCGAGTGGAGGGGCAGCCCGGTCTTTGTATAAGGTGTGTGCTTGTATTTTTATACACGCCAGCACACGCGTCGCGCAGTCACGTCAACCAACGGTTTCTCTCGCTGCTTGGCTCGCTTAATTTTCCGATTGCCCGGGCCAGTCCCGTTTTGCAATTCGTCTCCGCACCCGCTCCGCTCTTTCCTTCTTTTGCTGGCTTGACACCTGTTGACAAAAACACAAGCACACATACCTACCTGCTAGATGTATGTATATGATAAAGCCACGTGAGCAGCGGCAAAGCAGATGAATGCTACCGAGCTCCTTTTATTCTGTGCGGTGCTCCGGGACTCGGGACTCGACAGTTTTGAGTTCACGGTCTCCGCTATGAGGTACCTCTGCAGCTGCTTGTCGCATTCTGCTTTCGACAGCAATGGGCCCACTTGACCCACATTCAAGCCTTTGTACCTACCAGAGGTAGTTTGTACCACTGCGGTGCATCGGGAACCTCGACATTCATTGGACACGAATCGTTCAAAGATTCATAGCGGCGCGTTCGTCTCTGACCTGGACGTTGCATCACTGACTCATCAGCGCTGGATGGAGTCTTGACTCCTGAGTCCTCCAGGAGTCCAGAGTCCAAGGACAGCACAGGCTACATATTGTACATTTCGCAAGGAAGAAGGCAAGATCATCGAGCGAGACATTCTGAGCACAACTCGTCAAGGTTTAGAACCTGAGACTTACAAAGTCAATTACTCTTTGTGGACGCGGTATCTGCATTTCGGCGATCGTTCACTGGCTTTGTAATACCTTAGGTACCGAGGAACCTCTTCTTCGGTACCTGACGTACCAGGTATGTATGTATGTATGTACCTGTGTATGCAGACCATGGATGTGACTTCGGCGGGTATCCGAAATCTTTCATCATAACGATTCACCGATTCACCACACTGGCGACTGGACTTGCATGGTCGACGGGCTCTGATACGCCAATTCTGGAATGGTGCCGCCATTGCTTCTAGAGGATGCGGCATGCGCATCGCATGGGCACATTCCTCACGTCATCCCCGGGCGCAACGTGTTCGGTTTTACAATGCTGCAACAGTTCTTGCAAACACTGCTTTTGGACATCTAGATTCTAAGGTCTGCCATGATCCATCATCTGATAAAAGCACGCACCAGCCCATGAGGCACGGAATGGAAATGCGCGGCCGGCTCATATCTCTGATGCTGCATGTTGTTTCTCGCGGGGATAGGCCTCATGGATGTGCCAATTTTCGCTGTGGCTCCGAATGGCCAAGGACTGGCTGTCAGAGGGCTCTGCGCTTGAGGTGCTTGGCCGTTCATGGGGAGTAGTCGTAAGTTATAACTCATTTCTGATACGTTAAAATTAGAGGGAGTCATACATAATCTACATAGATGTTGAGAACGTGTAGACCTATCGAAACAATTGGAACTTAGGTACCTATCGCAGGGTATATAGGGGCATGTACAGCACAAAAGAGTGGCCAGACGGCTGCGCCCATTCTTTTGTGCAACAGTACCTGACCTGAAGTACGAATACTGAGTCTCTATGCGATGAGGAGTATTTAGAGGCTAAGTAGAGGAAGAGCACACGTACCAGTACGTAATTTACACCCAAAGAATGACACATTCTCTCCACGAGATACCATCTGTTTCTTTTGGAGGAAAAAATCGTCAACCGCGTTCTCGCAGACAGCCTGTGACCGCCGGCCGGGCGAGCAGTTACATATGTACTTATTACTTTCTCCGGAAGAGTACGGAGTACGGAGTACCTAGGTACCTAATACTTCGCCCGGTCCGGCCCTACCAATTGTTCCGGCATCTATGGTTGCAACTTATTACGGCTCGCCAAAATCTCATCAAAGTCAATGAACCCCTCCGTTCAGTCTGCTGTTTGTTGATCACGTAGTCTGGAACCTCCTTGGGTTAGACATACGTGTAACCCTGACAGCCGGTCGAGCCTTCTCTACCAAGTAGGCTGGACCACTGTCGTCGAATAACGTAAACCGATGGCGTCGCCGGTGACAGGAGCGACGACACCAGCGAAGTTCCCGCTCCAGTAGCAGGACGGCGGCCGGCGCCGTTGGCGCGGTATCCGTCTTTGCGATGTGAATACGACTTCTTTCCTGCCCGACATATCTTCTTCAATTTGTTGTAGGATGGCGTTTAATTTCCCCGTTAACCCACTTGAGAGACGCGGAACATGGCGCACCTGGCAATTTTGGTGCAGTTACATACCCGAGGTGGCGCTGGTTCGCGATCGCCTGGTCGCAGACGAATTGAGGCAGGAGCTAATAATAGCCGCGCCTTCGACGTGCTATGTATTCTCCATCTGGCTCGGACCCGCGGAGTACAAAAACAAAACACACAAGCGACCTCGTTGAGAAGGAAGGAGGTCTACACGCAGACAGGTCAAAAGTCTGTCAGCTGCAGACTATCAAGCTGAAGCGAGAACTTGGCTGGTGTCGCTCCTATCGCCGGGTTATTCGACTGTAATGGCCCTGCCTACCTCTTGGTGCAGAAGGCCAGAAAGATTGCAGGGCCATTGTTTCCGAGCTGCGGTTACTGCGGTGATACACTTTAGCACCAAGTCTGCCAGGTGCGAACCTGGACACGATGACTGTCCCGCGGCTGCCAAGCGGGTTGACGAGAAACCCAAATGCCCATTCCATAACAAGCTGAGGAAGACACGTCGGCCAGAAAAGAAGTCGTATCACATCGCAAAACACGGACACGGCGCCGTTGGCGCCGGTCGCCATGAACGGGGAGCTCTCCGTCATCTCGTCGTCCTCTTACACAAGGAAGAGAGATCGCGACGTATGATGTGCAGGCCTTGACGACACTTGCGCCTGAATCAACCGAGATTCCCACGTCGGCTCGTCACAACGAACGCCATGCAGTCGTTGATGCCATCGGCCCATACCGTCGAGCATGCCCACATAGTGGCCTGACCAGCGAAGACTGCCCGCGACGGAGGCCTTTTGGTTAGTTCAAGTCCAGTAATGGCCTGCACATCATAGTTCTCCGTCACAAAGCGGCTAATAAGTTCCAGACGCTGGCACACGTTCACGGCGACGGGGAATGTATCACCGGTAAGGACCTCGGTCTGTACACCAAGATCCTTGAGCTCAACGATGGACTGAGCAGCATTGTCCTTGGGCGGGTCAATGATGCTGAGGATCCCCTCGAGTGCCATGTTTGTTTCGAGCTCCTGCAGGCTATCCTCGTCGCGCAAGTCCACTTTCCCAATGTCCTTTTCAGCGACAAGAAGAACCCGGAAACTCTCTCGATTGAGTCGATTGGTCCTCGTGACTAGCATCTGTTTCTTTTGGAAGTCCAGAGGCACTGCCACACCACCCTGTGGCGTGGAGCAGAGGTGTAGAACTTCTTCGAAAGCACCCTTGACGATGAGCAAGTTTGTGCGCGTGGCTCCCTTGACGATACAACCTACAGACAGATCGGTGGCGCTCAAAGTTCAAAGGGATGGCGGCCACTTTCTCATATTGCGCCGTGTTGATGGATCGACCGTCAGCCATGCGGTGTTCGATGATTGCACCGTCAATGTTGTTTCCGTTCGAGCCCTGAACGACAGAGTCGACAGTCACTAGCTTCAATACGTCGGCATTGGTTTCACTGGTGTAGTCGATGTAATGACAGAGAGTGATCTCATCTTTGGTCAAGGTTCCGGTCTGAGCTCAAGCAAAGGAGTTCAGGAAGGAACGCAGGTCAGAGAACTGTGTCCTTTTTCTTCACGCTGTCTCACTGGGAGAGAGCAAAGGTCTACCTTGTCGCTGCATAGGACTGTCATAGCACCGAGATTCTGAACCGAGTCCAGCCGCTTCACAATGGCATTCTTTTTGGAAAGGAATAGGCGCTGTGGGCCAGGTTCGTGCTGACAATCGTGGGAGGCATTTCAGGGACTAGACCGACAGCAACACTGATGCTGTACAAGGCGGCATCCGGTTCGAAGAACCAATGCAACACCATTGCCCGATATGACACTGGTTCCTATGAAGGCAATGCCACTCAGATCAAAGAACGAGGACCCTTTTTCGCCTGAGATATTTCCTGTCTTAGGAACAGGGTCATTCTCTCCCATCCAAGTCGACTGGCTGCTGCGAAGGAAAGATGATTCGAGAATCAAGCCGTCAGCGGGCACGACAGATCCGGGAGAAAGACTCACAATGTCGCCGGGCACTAGGTCAGCCTCGGCCACGATCTTGAAGCTAGACTCGCTTGGAGTAGAGAGCTTCTGGTCAAGTACAAGTATGATGCTGCGCTGGCGGCGGACTCCAAGGTTGGTGGAGACGGATGCCTGCAACTTGAAGATGGCCACGTTACTGCGATACTCTTGCCAAAAATGAACCAGTACAGAGATAAAGACCATGACGACCACGACGACCAAAACGGCGAATTATTCCCAAACATTTGCGATTCCGAGTCAGCGTATAAGCCTCATGAGAGTATAGCCACAGCGGTTGCGACTCACCCAAGATCCAGGGGGGTTGCAGCATTGAGCACAGCCAAGGCAATGAGCAGAATGTTGAACGGATTCAGGATAGCCTTGAGCAGCGTGATGATCCAAGGAGGGACATTGTGCGCGGGCAGACTGTTTGGTCCTTTGATTGATCGGCGGACGTCGGCTTGCTCATCGGACAGTCCATCCCGGTGAATCTGCAGATGATTGAGCACCATGTCCGGCTCCATTCCTGCAAAGGCCGTGAGAACCGCCTCCATAAATGTCTCTTGAGCATGCGACGGAACCTTGAGCCAAGACATGTCCTCGCGCCATGAGGAATCCCTCTAAGACCTAGGCGTAAGTTCATTGCGCCATAATGCCGCGCAGGCTACGAGTCATCGTAGAGTGCATCGTGAGAGGGCTCCCACTCGGGTCTCAATACGTATTCATATCAGTTGTTTAGACTTCATTCTATTCTGAGAAATAAAGGGTATCATCAGCAAGAAATTGGTTATTAAAGAAGGAGAAGAGGGCAGATGAACAACTCTAAATCGTTGAAAGATGAGCCCTATTGGTGGTTCATATTTGGCCCATGGCTCGTCGCTGTGATGCTGCAGTCGCCGCCACGACTGCTTCATCTCTATGTGAAATACTTTCCAGGGTGACGATATGACAGCTCAGTCTGTCTGAGCTGTTGAGGCAGAGGGAAGAGCAAGGGAAGGAGACAGACGAAAAGTTGATAAAGCTAAGAGTCAGTAGTTTGTTGGACACGAACTTGATGACCCCGACGAAGAATATGCAGCAGAGAATACAAAATATACTTCATCCTAGAATCTCTTCTACGGCGCAGAGGATGTGCAGTTTTCAAAAGACACACATTCCGCCTAGTGCAGCTTCGCAGGCACAACCGTCAACCGCTACGCCAACCCATTGTCCCAGCGTCGCTTTGCAGTGTTTCTCTGAGGATGATACGGCTTTCGGCCCCAACTCCTTCGGATGAGTGCGTAAAACTCTCCGATAGACGAGCCCCGATGCTGGCACCGAGGGGCGGAGCCAAAACACTCAATGCTCATAGGTAGCATGGGCTAAAGTATGGAAGCGTTTCGCCCAACACATCATAGTGCTACAAAGTACTATGCATTAAGAACGACATAAACGTGGTACCTTGTAGTGCATTTTGGCCTTGGAGGCCCATTTCCATCCCGTCCTGCCAGGGTAAGGGCTGTGACGAGTGTTAGATCGAAGAATCTCAGGCACGACTTCATATAAAGGTGGTCAGTCACTTGCACGGCCTCGGCGGCAACATATGTACGGAGTAATCCGGGGGATGTTCCCAGGGGCAGTGAGACGGGCGGGTTATCGACTGCGTCTTACCAATCCTGTCTACTCCGTACCTACTCCGTGCCTACTCCGTACCCTGGATTTGATCATTGATGATTAGGCAAAACTGAAGAAATCGTGCGGCGACGCGTAGCGGAGGCGCACATTTCGTGTTTGCCTCTTTATGCTCGAGTTTTCAGTTCACATATGAGGGTATGGTGTGGAGCCTTCCTGCCTACTCCTCTTCCCATTGGTCGGTATCCTGAAAAAAATCCGATCACGTGCGCACACATCACGTGACGCAAACACACTCACGAAGTTTTGCCTATTTTTGGCGCGCACTGGCACAGCTTCGCGTCACGGCATTTTATAGGTACGGTGGTACCTATGTAGCCACTTCACTCGTACATACAGATAATGGTGGAAAATAGGCTATTCTGTCAATTTATACGGAGTACGATTACATATTCCGTGCGCAAGTGTAACCTTCAAGGTGGTTAGGCAAAACATCAATCAGTGACTCAGTGTGATGCCTAATCTCAAAGTCATTTTTGCTGCCAACTCGATGCACCTGATCAATCCTCTCTCGTAAGTTTCGTCATCCTCAGGGATGTTCGATGAGGGACCGTTTCCATTATTGAGCTTCCAGTGGCTTCCAAATGCCCAATGGGGCTGAGATCAGGCAAATATGCCGGCCGGTCTGTTCATCCACCTGCGTTACTATTGATGGATGACAAATAACGTCTCATATCTCCCTTGTCACAATTCTCTTTCGAGATCAGAGCTCTGAGTCCTGACATCTCATCCTCATCCGACGTTCAAAAATCATGCAGACATGGGTTTAATAAAAGGTTGGTGTCAGTGAACATCATGAATCGGCGGCGACGTTGCTATAATGAGTCAGGACCTTCCCGCCTCGGCGCCTCGACCGCGCGCACAATACGAGCTTTCACTGTCTTGCGCAGGTTCTGCATCTCAATACCATACCATTCGTGCAAGATTTTGACAGGCTTCCATTACCTACCTAGGTTTATGTATTAGACTAGACTCCTTCAGCTGTCGTTGTGGACGGAGAGAGAAGGAGAGTGCACCGAGCAATGTTGTTGTGGGTATGAATCTAGGATCTTTACGTGGAATGTAGTAGGCGGGTAAGGTGTCAAAAAGTCTTGCAACTTGCATGATTGCATCCCATCAACCCACGTGGGATATGCTGCATGCACCATCATCCATGTACGGAATACTCCGTGAGTCCGTAGTCCGTACAAAGAAAATCCATAGACTCCGTACTCCGTATGGGGCTTGGCTCGCCGCGTGCAAGTTGCAACATTGGCTCGATATGGAGACTGATCTTGGGAGGCTGGCGCGTGCTGGAGAGAGAATTTGAGCTTCCGATTTTGTCAGGTGCCACCCTCATGGCTATCAAACTGAATTCATGTACAGTCGAACCTCGTTATAACGATCCTCACCTAGCCGATAACCTCGCTTAAACGATGGGTCCGGGCTGAAAATTTGGTTTTGCCATACAACTAACGATAATTTTCGCTA
>SRQH01000580.1:0-17542 GCA_018360345.1 Claviceps sp. LM84 group G4
TTTTGACATTTTAAATGGCCAGACTGCGAAAAAGTGAAATAAATAGGTGTGGTGATTCATTATGGGTCCAATGTGGTGTTGGGCGTTATTTTTCCGGAGGCACTGTAGGTAAGTTCGCCAAGCGCTTGTTTGACAAGTACATATATGGCTCGACAACCAGGCCAAGAATCAGACTCGCACGCATCCTTGGTTTTGAGAGGCAACCACCCCATCTGTCTTGTTATACGGAGTAGTACGTCTTGAGGGCGTTCCACACGGCCTTTGGTGAGTCGTACTCATCCAGAAATTCTTGATCATCCACGACCCTGAACTGCTTAGCCTTCTGGACTCGCATGAGGAGACCACGTTCCTTGAGTTCATTTACCAAGTCCTGGAATTGTATCGGGTACGGGGCATGGACCATGATCTGTCCTCCTTCCGTAGGGCGCACTCCCACGACGTCCACAATGTCGAGTTCGACAACGTAGAAAATGTCCTTCGCCTGTAGGCGAAGTTTTATTTGACGAAACCATGCCTCCTGCCACCCGATTATTCCTGGTCAGGTTTAGAATTGTTTTGTGGTGTATGGGTAATCATAACTTCATAAGTCATGGACTCATAACTGCTCAGGCCACAGGTGAATCCTTCTCAAATCTTCTCAAATCCTGCGCAGCTGCGCTGCGTCTAGGTATATTTGTACCGCATCTTCGGACCACAACCTCCGAATTGTGCGGAGGACCTGGCATGGTGAGTGTTGTACACATATATCGCAGGGTATATAGGGGCATACAAGCACAAAACAGTGGCCAGACGGCTGCGCCCATTCTTTTGTGCAACAACATACAATGCGAAACGCAGCAAAGCCAGATCAATTGACAACTTACAAGTCATCCTCGTGCACTTCTGGATCTCGTCAAAACCGGGCAAATCGTGAGAGTAGGGTAGATATGCAGCCACATTTCCACGACATTGTACGGAGTAAGTTTTGTAACAGCCTTGTTCTTGACCCTTTGCACATCGGACGAATACATAATATTGAACACGTCACACACCATCCGTGCTGATTCATGTGTTACCTCAGACCTGCCATCGGGATCTTCTTCCGGATCCCACACACACACATGGCGCTCAGACCGGCAGCTGCCAGCCTGCCACGCCGCGGCGGCCCGCAAAAGTGGAGCTAGCCGTATGGAGGAGGTGTACACAATGTGACTCATGGAGTCATGAGTATTCATCGAACCTCTATTGTTTGTTATGTACATTATCTTTAACTTTCAGGCACGCTTTACAATGCCGCTTCTCCGCTAAGTGAGCTCACGTACTCTGTACCAAAGTACATATTCACAAACACGCCCAGATCTCAATAGGCTTTTTCCATGAACCTCCCATAATGTACAAGTCACTCGCCTGTAACCCTGTTCAAAGACCACTGACCAGAGAGAGGTAGACTGTGTGCCTCCTCGACAAGTGACATCAAGAATACAAGACTAAGTATACAGTTATTCCAAAAGAATTCCAAAAAAAAAAAAAAAAAGAGAGAAGAGGACCTCATCCCGCTGTGGTCAAGTGTGCTCGTCATCCCCGTCCCTTAAAGAGACCGACTCGTAAGGCATGTCCTCTGACAAAACTTCGCCGCGCATAATCATACTCTGGCGCGGCCACCCAATTGGCATGTTGGATAGTCGTCTTGGTGTTCCGGCGCCCTCGCTGCGAATGCGACCTATTTTGACTGTCACCCCGTCGCCCGATTGCTTGTTTTCCATCGCACTAGATGACGAGCTACGCAAGCTGGTGGTGCTGACTGCCTGGGCCCCTTTTTCTCCTCGCAATGACCTGTTCCGCAGCAGTCCGAGTTTGCCGGTCGCAAAAGTAGTCATGGCCGCCGTCGTATTTTGCTGGAATCCCTTGAACTGTTGCAGAGTCGTTCTGTCCGATCTCTCATCGACAAACATCCAGCCAATTCCCGTCACCATGGCTACAAGCACCAGGAGGGTCAATATTCCTGCCCCCGCTCGATCACCAGCTGTAATGGGCCTGTAATCGGGAGGCTTCGGCTCGTTTCGTCCAATGTCGTTTCCGCCCGAACCGGGACTGCCCTTGCTGGTACCACCGGTTGCAGCCGTGAAGGGTGGAGGGCGGTCTTTGATCATGCATGCCAAAGTCACCTCCATGGCAGCCATCTGCTGGCCCACGCCGGTTGACCCATCGTATTTGTCCTGATTCCATTTCAGACCGCACATGCGCTTATTATCACCACCGACACATTGCTTGGCGGCAGCAACAGCTGATGCACGGAGGTATGGCATGACGTAGTCGTAGGTATGCGGTGCCCATTTGGTGATTGCGGCGAACCATCGGCTGACATAGGCCTTGAACGATTGCTGGTCCATATTGCAACGGTCGACCGGTTCGCACGCAACTTCGGTCATGATGTTTTTTCCAGGCCCCGTGAAGAAGACCTTGCTCCCTTTCAGTAAGCCGTCCAGCCTATCCTTCCAAATCGGCTTTTCAGTGTAATTGTACATGGCTGCAGCGCCAAGAATAAACCCCCCTGCATTGTACGTAAACTGATAAGGCACATGGTCTGAGCAATTAGTGCCTATGTGTGCTCCATCGATAACACGCCAGTATTGGTCGATATAGCCCACATCGACCATCCAGTTCCAGGTCCGATCCGCCCATTCCCCATACGAGCTGTTTCCTGTAAAGAGGGCCAAACGAGCGCCGAGGGCGAAGAAGCAAGCTTGTGAAATCGAATTTTTGTAGTCATAGCCTTGGTTCCACTTGAAGATCTGCCAGCGTAGGCCACCGTTGCAGTTTTCGCTATCCCATCGAGCGGCTTGAGTGTTGAAGACTGCCTGTGCAAGTCCTAGCCATTGCGGCTGGTCCGAGGAGGCTTCAGGAAAATTGTGCTCGGCAGCAGTCATGACTGCGAGCCCCCAAAATCCTTGGTCATCGTTTCCTTCGGTAAGAGTCTGGTTTCGAGGCATATAATCGTAGTCGTTGCCAGCCTGGAACAAAAGGCCCTGTCCGACGAGATCGTTGTATTGGTCGTCACCCGTGTAATACCAGTAGTCAATCAGTGATCCGAGAAAGGCGCCGGCCTCCCACCCTATGGGCTTTGTTAGAAACGACGGCCAGCTGATTGAACAATGAAAGCCCAGGATCAAGTTCTGAAGAGCGCCGTCTATCACGTACAGTAGTATGGTGCTGGGAGAAGACCTGGCGTGCCTCCGGGCTTGTTCCCACTATAATAGGCCACGAGATCTGCCGTTATTTGCTTGGCGACTGATACGATGGATGCTGCCGAGGAGGAGATTAGTGTTGGCAGAATGAATGACCTTTGCAACATGGCATCCAAGAGGAAGCTTGTAAAAGGCCAGACGCTAGAAAAGGAAGATACATACAAGTTGAATTGGGATCCAGATCATAAGCCGCCGCAAAGGGGCTCGTCAACATCAGCACCGCTGCAAGCAACAACTTGGTGAAGCCGGTTCCATGACGTCGGTTGGACATTGCCGATGATAAGCAACAACAGATCTTTGCGTTGTTGACGTTATCGTTGACGCTGTCAACGGCAGGTAGGTAGTTCAGATACCCATGCAGGCGAAGATGAAGCAATGAAGCCGTGCCGATTGGGCTTTCATGAGACAACGACGAGTAAGAAGGCGACAAGGTGTGCCATTCGGCGATGGTGCAAAAGGAGAAGAAGGAGATTGCCCAGAGGCGCCGGACGGAGATCTCTCAGGGCTCGGTGGGGGAGATTCGGAAGACGAATGCGCAAGAGCCGGAGTCTTGAGAATTGTCTGAAAATGGCTTGGCAAGCTCAATCCGGCCTACAATGGTGTTAAAGGCTGCGAATCGGGTTACAATGACGGTCGATTGATGGAATGGATGAGCGCCTCGTGGTGGCAATCGATGTGAGTGGAGCGGGCAGGGCAAGAAAAGCAGCGGATGGAGGCCGGATGGAGAATTGAGATGGACGTCGATGCCAATTTGAATTTTGAACCAGGGTCGTTGGAATGCTTGGAATGCGCAGGGTACATAACCAAGCGCTAGGTATGTAATCACTGATCAGAGTTCGTGAAGCAATGTCCCGATACCTGGATGAAGGGAAGGAAGGGCTCAGTACGGAGTTTACGGAGTAATTTTTTGGAGGGCCCTCTCAAGTTCTCAACTTGTCCCAGTCATGGACTCATGTCCAATTCTCTCCATTCTGCCAAATTTCCCCATCGCTCACCCACACGAAGAGGCCAAAGCGAGCTGGAGCCTGGAGCACACTCGATAATACGAGGCTGACCGGCGGGGGGAGGGCCGCGAATCCGCGATGCTGCCACAAATAGCTCTCGCCATGGTATAGTATGTATTTACGGAGTATTGCTGGCAAAAAGGGGCGCGTTCCACTTGCCAGCCCGCTACCGAGGACTAGAGCCGACGGCGTGAGTTGCAAGCACGATGACGCTCCCCAAAATTCAACGAAGTGGTCCACGCCTCCACGGAGAGGGTAGCCACGGTGGTTGACAGATGGCTGCCACGATGGCCGACGACGTCTTGTGCAACTCCAGGGGCAAACTCCTTTTCTGAATCATGAGTCTCGAGCCGGGGCAGAATATATGTATGTATGTACATACATACTCCGTAGACCGTGGACTTCGCTGCATGCTCCGGAATGACGGAAAGGGCGGGGAACCCTGCGGGCCGCCTGCCTTTCCGTGCGCCTCCATCATCATCCTTTCGCCGCATGCCGCAATGTGCCGAGCGGCGCGATCGTGAGCTGCGTTGTCGACCAAGCCCTTGGCGGATGATGCGCTGCATTATTTATGGCCAGCCCAAGTCGACGACGGGGAGTTTTACCTTTGAGGCTGAGGTCCTACCAGCCACACTTCAACAAAGAGTGTGGCGGAGTGAAGTGGCTGGTACCGTCGCCCACGTAACACAAACCAGATCCTGCGCATAATAATGAACTGCTCCTAACCTGCTTTGGGAAGGGGGCTGGCGCTGCCTCTTCCATCACGTAACGCAGAGCTTCAACGGCTCCTCGTTTTCCAACCTTCAATCCACGCATCACCCCTCAAAATCGGACGGAACAAAAGAGTCATCCAGCCGCATTTCTCCGTCTCGCGCCATCGACCGACCATCATCGCTCAGTATCGCATCTTTGGACATAGCGAAAGCGATCGAGATCCCAACCGTACTTCATTTCAACTCCCTACGACGTCGACACATCCCAAAATGTCCCACCAAGGCCCTTACGATCCCCACCCCGCTGATGCCGGGCAACACGCCGCGCAACCTGGCGCCGATCGAGTCAAGAAAATTCAGGAGGTGGGTGCTTGTTTTGAGATTTGATCTCTTCTGGCTTTAGGGATAGCCTCGGCGCACGAGATGACGTGCGGATATCGAGGTTCCGCGACCTTCGGGATGCGCGACATTCTCTGGAGGCGAGGCATCTGCCACCGCCTCTGCGAGGCGTGTATGCGATGATCGCTCTTCTCCTTTGTTCATTGCAGGGAGCGATCTCTTCCATCACTCGTTGCATTGTATTGGAGTTATCGCTCCGTCTAGTGTGCGTGCTCGCCGGTGACGACGCGCCCGACCAAGGTTGCGCTGACCGGCGGCACTACCGGATGTGATGGAACGAGCGAAAGATGGCTGTTTGACTGTTGTTCAGTTGCAAGGCAGCTGGACCGATTGATATCTCATTACTGCTGTTCTTTGTTGTTCTGCTTTGAATCTTCTTGTTCAGTTTCGGTTATCAAAGAACGGGGCCTCGCTTGCACGTTTCAGCGCTGACAGGGTCCGTGTCTAGGACATCAACGACACCGTCGGAATCCTACGAGACAACATCAACAAAGCCAACGACCGAGGCCAGCGCCTAGATGCCCTCCAGGACAAGACAGACAATCTGGCCGTTTCCGCGCAAGGCTTCCGCCGTGGCGCGAATAGGGTTCGAAAGCAGATGTGGTGGAAAGACATGAAGATGCGCATCTGCATCGTTGTCGGGATTATCATTCTTTTGCTCATCATCATCATTCCCTCCGGTACGTTCCGCGCCCCTTGTTCCTGACGTCCATATCCTGGCCCGCGATTTTTAACTGGCCCCTCATAGTCCTTGCTACTCGTTAAGTTGGTGATTAGTTGGTTTACGCAGCAATGCTAGGTAGAGGAGACTTATGCTTGATGGGGTACTATGACATGGCGGAGCTTTTTGCACAAGTAGTAGATGGGAAATGATGAGCGGCGGCTTGGAACAGCTTCTTCTGCCCCACGAGGAGGAGATAGATCTTCTGCCGGGATGGATGGAGTCACGTCACGCCGTCGGGACGGGAAATGAAAGCCTTTTCTTTTGTGCTGTTTTGTATTTTGGTTTGGATGGGGATTTCGTTTCAAAAGAGGCCCCTTCCTGGACAGGCACAGTGTCATGACGTGCTCGGTCTATGCAGAAGTCTGTGTTCGTTGTTTCGAAGCACAGGCAGAGGCAGAAGCAGAAGCAGGCCGGGACAAACCTGTGCTTATTTATGATTTGAGGCTTAGGCGTTTGATAATACCACATGAATGTGACACCATGATTTCCATTTCTTGCTGATGCTTCGAGTTTGTTGTCGGTATGTGGCGCTGAGAGCCGGCCTGATGTTGTGGACAACTTGCCAGATATTCAAGATGCTATGCAGTGTACTGTGTGACCAACTGGAGGGAGCTAGGCTAATCAGGACAGGGAATCAATTAGATAGCTGCATTTTTGCTTTGAGTTTCTGTGAAACTATGTTTCCTCTTCTTCTGTTGATATGAAGTAAAAGTTCACTAGCAACGTCAAACTTTAAAGCAATATACGTTGCGTACCCACGGGGTTTAACATGTCAATATTGTGCTTCTAGTGGTTTTCTTCCTTTGTCATTTTTTTTTATTCATTCTACTTCTCCTTCAGGCTTCTCCTTCGTCAAGCCTTCTTATTGATAAGAAAGAAGCCTTTTTGGTCATACCGTATTTGCCATACAACTGCACCCTCTGTAAAGCCCTTTTCGTTCACATGTGGTACCAGGGGAGCTCTTGATCACCTCAAAGATAAGCACAAACTTTCAGCCCAAGGAAAAGTCACGCAGAAACGCAGTATCTCGGAAGCCTTTGGCACTCCTCTCCCTTCTAGGCTTCTACACCCTCTTTCCAGAACGCCATCGGCTAATTACTATCCAAACCTCATTCCTCTCGAGTTCCGAGGCCTCCTCCTCGACTGGAATCACTGGATAATTCACGTGCTCTCTGAGTCTCTACCCTCGCGATTCGCGAAACTTGAACAACGGAGACGCGGCGATACACAGTGACACACCCAGGAGTAGGACGAAGTCCAGATCTGGATCTGTCCAGCGCCGCTCTATTCAAAGTTTCAAACGTGCATGAGGATGGTTCATGGGACTCATTAACTCATTACGCGAAGGGTATAAACCCGATAAAGCGATATCGAAGAGCAAATATAAGTCTTTTGGAATGTTCATTAAATCATTTGTTACGAATGGACGATGCACGGCTTTACAATGCATAACGCTAGGTTTCCTAAAGTGTCTCACTGTCTCCTGGTTGTGTCCGTCGAACGACGAAACATGAGCCACTCATTTCTCTTGAAACTCTCTGGAAGGTAATGAAAGGATTCCTATTTGTATCTGGTTGGGAATGTCGCATATCATGTTTTGAAAGCTCGGACAGGCGCCTTTGTTCAAAACTCATGAGGTCAACCTTGAACCGGGAAGCAGATGCCCCAATCTTGCCATCTTGCCATGGTCACTTGGTGAGTGAAGCATTTTCTGATTCCGCTTACGAGAGCCCAGGAGATTGTCTCTTTGAACGCGATGTCAGCGTCTGATTCTCTGCTGAAACGGCTCAGAA
This sequence comes from Claviceps sp. LM84 group G4, assembly GCA_018360345.1. NCBI lineage: Eukaryota > Fungi > Ascomycota > Sordariomycetes > Hypocreales > Clavicipitaceae > Claviceps > Claviceps sp. LM84 group G4. Next base: position 7,858 of record SRQH01000580.1, read on the forward strand.
CAGGCGGTTCCTCGCCGCCTCGTGCGTTGCGTCGTATAAGGTACTTATCGCGTGGCTTCAAAGGGCGTTGCGGTGTGAAAGGCAATTCCACAATGGGTTGGTTGTACGTGGATGAAGGTACATTATGTACCAAGCAAAGGTCTTAGGTGGGTGATAAGGTGAAGTTTTTTTCACACCCGGTTTAGTTCATTTAAGCATGCATGCAGCATCGCAGGCGCTCAAGAACGACACGTTGAGGAGCACAAGATCGTGGTCACGCATCTCGGTAGCATCTATTAAGCTACGTAGTACGGATACATCGCCGTGGGCTACGGCCTTCATCGGGTCACGATTCCAGGTATTGCATCACTTCGCTAGCCCTTACTGGGCCATACGCGTCTTTTTCCCATTCAGCATGACAGAGACATACAGCATCTGCCATATCGAGCAAGATGCCGGCACCTCCCCAATTCTCAATCCGCATCGGCACTAAGCACCATCCACCGAGCCAGAAGAAGTCCAGCTGCGCTTGAACAACGTCGGCATCCAGCCCTGCGTCGCTGCTAGGCACATATTCGTACACAATGCCGCGGTACTCCTCAGTCGGCAAAATGTAGCGCATTTCGTGTCGGTCAACTTTGTACTCAGGAGGCTGCAGATGTGGAGGCAAAGCCCAAAGCTCCTTGCCGCTTATGAATGTCCAGCCATAGCATTCCCTGAGACGAGGTGCGGTTCTGTATTCCACAGCGCCTGGCATATCTCGAAAACGTGCTTCACTGCGGCCCTCGGTGGAGAACGCGTGAAGATTGGAAGCTGCGTCGTCGAACGTTTTCGGATTTGGATTCAGCCAGATGGGATCCGACGAATTTTCAATGGCGAAACGCATCTTCGCGATGAGTGCCGCATTATGGCACTCCCGTTGGAGCGCCCAGTAGTCTGCACCTTCCGGAGGTTTTGTGCTCCAAAACTACATAATCAGCAACATACCCAGTCTTCATTACTGTGCCGTGTATTTGACGGGGGATTCCTCCAAGAAAGAACCTACCACTTTGAGCGCATATGTTTTGCTGTCCATGCGGACTTTCCAAACAGCTCCATCTATGCCGAACCCGAGTAATTTAATGACCTTGAAACTTCCCTGTGGCGTGAATCGCCCTAGCAGAGGGTGACGAAAATCTTGCCATGCGCAAGCGGCCGCAGTTTCGCTCATCGGTTTCTCATCGAAAAAGGGTTGCTTTTTTACACGGATACATCGCCTTTCAAATCTACTCAGCGGCCAGGGCTCTGGAGGCTGCTGCTGGTTCTCTTCGGATAGGGACATGATGCCAACGTGATGTCTGAGTGCAATACGTAAATAGTTTCGATCTGAAATGTCTTCACGTTCATGAACTAAGTCAAGTGACTACAATTGTTTTTGGCAGAAAGTTTGTGGTAGACAACATACGGAGTAGTTTTGTATCCCTTTGGTCTTTGACGGCACCTCAAGTCACGTGCCCAGCGATATCCTGCCGAAGTTGGAAGCGATGTACATACATACAGGGTGGCGTGAAAGAATTGCATTTCCCTAGGCGCCGGTACCGGCGATATTTTTCATAAAGGGTCACATTTGGCACTGCACGTTGGAGTTGAAATGTGGAAATAATGTTGGAACCGTAACGTTACTCAAATATCATTACATGCACCATTGCACACACAAACAACAAAGGCGTATCACTCTCGGGTCTTTTTGTTTTCTTTGTTCTCCTCTATGATAGATCAGGAGGTGTCTTCGGTACCTCCTGCCTAAGTCGGTCTCAGAGTGAAATCGATAGCGATTGGTCAGTGTCGAGGTACGGTTTGTCATCACACAATTCAAGACGGGGGTTTCAATTAAACGTTGTCGGCGACTCGCGGTGCATGCGAAAAAAATTTCACGTGTCTACATCTTAAAGGTAGGGGGGGATGAAATTGAATCCCCCGCCAGTACTACGGAGTACATACATAGGTCCTCAATTGTATTCTTCTTCCTCTATTCACAAAATCAGTCCTAGTCCTGACTCCTCTCCGCAATTGACTCATGAAGAGTATCTTCGCCGTCACAACCCCCATACAGATACTCTTTTCATCCCATCCAATATTAATTATCGATGGCATGCAGTCGTACTTGGGTATACAATTCGAGGACGGTACTGGGCCTCTAGAGGAGACTAATGCCATAGCGGCAAGGGAAGTGAACGGGAACTGAGCCGTCCAAACACTAACGAATATAGGAAGATGTTGCTCCAGCCTCCATGGAAATTTAGATCTTCAGTTGCTATCTTCTTACTTCGAGCATTACAAGTCCGACATGCAGATGTAGAGAAGCCGTATGTGCTGAAGCTCTTCATCATACATCTGTGTTACCCGACAACCCCATCAGCTCTTCGATGGGCTTTGCATATGTCATCCGCACGGAGAAATTCTCCCAATACCGCTTCCTCATCCTCTGCTGAGGACCTCGATTACAATACTTTCTACGATATCCATGAGCGGTATCAAGCCGCGCAAGAGCAGGAGCTTCGGTATAAGGGCAAGCAGCCAGACGTCCAAACGAACGAAGCGTTCTGTAAGAACTTAAGAAGCACAACCTTCAGTTGCATGTACTTCAGGCAGACTGCGGCCATTATCATTTTGCTGAGACGACCCGCGTCGGAATTGAAGGTACTACCTATGTACGTATACATACATACAACATCGCTAGTGCCAATGCCCCTACTGGCGGATGATCTAATTTCATCCCCCCTACCTTAACGCTTTCCTTCTCAAGGAATTTTACGGATTGCTTTCGAAAACACTTTCGCTCTCTACTGAAACTCTCATACCTAGTTTCTTCTCAACTGGTTGTTCCTGAATTAGGCGTTTGGCAGGTAAAGTGAGAATATTTCTTCCACCGAAAAGATCTGCATTCTGCCCTCTTGACACTTCTTTCCAGCTCCTTTCATATTGGTCTTCTCAATATTTTTCACCGTCGCATCGCGAAGTCACAGTTTCTCATCTTGATTCATTCACGCCAACATTAGTCGGCTCAGGACTGATGCTCAAATTAACATCCCGTTCACGGTCCGAGGCGAACTATGTAGCTCCAGACCCCCACCCTCCTGTCAAATTCTCCTGTCAAATTACTCAATAGTGACTGTCCTCCGTGCGGCGTGGTGTATTGATATATTGTGCTGGAGCCTGGCGATGGTACTGGCCTCCATGGCTGGCTTCATCACGAGCGGCCGCTCCCGATTTGACATCCTTCGGCTTTTACTCTTGAGACTTGGCCCTTGGGTCTAGTCGAGAATAGCATTTTTTGGCAGACTCTCGGCACGGAGGTTTGATGTATTGTTGATATACCCTGTATCTTGTTGATTCTTACGCCAGCTATCAAATGGAGGATATTCGCAGTCGATCTTCCCACATCCGCTAGAGGCCATTAGGCATAAGCAAAAAAGCGCGAACTTGACTGTGAGAGCGTCTTTCCCACAGGCAGACATTGGTATCTCCGCATATTCAGGCGGCGGCATTTCAATGCTGGCTTCAGCTGCAGAATCATTGTCGTCGTAAGATTGGGCACCGAAAGATTCATTTGGCCTGGATATCGGTTGAGAGGACTGGTCAGTCTCGTCGGAGGGTACGCGCTGGTGGCTTCGTGCTTGAATTGTACGAGTTGGCCGTGTCGTAGATAAGCCTTCGTCAATACGCTCCTTGGAAAATCGTAGTACAACAAGAACCTCGTCCGTGATCAGGAATCCGTACCGACATCGAGTCTGCTTTGCGTATGTGGCGGCTTGCGAAACAGGTAACTTCCACTGGTTTCTCACGCGGTAGTCAGGAGACAACTTCATCGCCGGCTTCCACTTGGCGGAGAGCTTGGCGTCTCCAGGTAACAGATTGTCGAACTTCGCGCGAGGCATGCCGGTCAGGTCTGAAATCAAGCTCCAGTCTGGTAATTTTGGGCCGTGACACCAGCTTCCAGGCGCTAAATATAGTTCTTTTGGGCCCAAGTCCGACTCGAGAATGACAGTGGCTTGCTCAAGGGCAAAGTTCACTGAAGGCCACACGTACTTTGCCAAAAACAACACCAGGCTCAACTCATCTCGGACCACCAGATCGAATGCAGATACATCGTCGGTTGGCTGGGCACCGGTCCAGGGTGCATCCAGGACCTTCGAGTACATCGACGTAAGCTTTTCAAGTGTAAAGTCTTCCCATGGTCTCCAGTCCGACACAGATATCCAACTTTTGCCGGTGGTGTTAGGACCCCAAGGCGTCGCGCTCGCGTCAGGCGAAAGGTTTGGCAGTGAAAGGACGTCGTGAATTGATGTCATCGTGAATCCGGGCGGCGGGATGTATTGCAGGTAGAAAGATAGTAGCGGAAATAGCAGTCGAATCAGGAGGTTTTTAATTATGCTATTTCTTGGGAAAATCAGGAAGTAGTAAAGACTGGGTTGAGTATTAGTGTCTTCGTCTCGACTCTCGATCATACATGTGCGAGCCCGCTGTTTTATAGACGATACTAGATAGATCCCTTTGCTATCACGCTTAACCTTGTCCTCAAGCTCCTGCTACACTTCGAAGATTGCTCGTGCGGCCGTGCCTTGGGCCTGAGTCCAAAGATTACTCGGGCGCTCTCTGCAGAACTCACTTCCAATTTCTCTATTTTCCTTTGTTCTCGCTCTTTTTATTCGCTTGCCTTTGTAACCCTTTCTTTCTCATGAGTCATGAGTCTCAGAGTCATTGCCTGTTTACGAACACGGAAACTCTAGGCGACCTTGAGGAAGATTCAAAGCCAAGGCAGCGCTCAAAAAAGAATACGTGGGTCAATCGATATATTTCAGGAAGTATACACGGTCAAGATTCTGCAGGTGAGACTGCGGCATGATGGCTACCGTTGCTAACAGTGAACACCGAGACAAGATAGGAGAACCGGTGCACAGGTTCACAACTTCACCGCAAATTCGCAATTTATTCACTCTTAGAAATTAGAATCATCAATCTGACTGTAGAGTTATACGTGTCTTTCAATCTATTCGATTCTTTCCTTGGAGCACTCGCAAATTTCGGCTACTGTCTACATACATGGACCTCAGTCTTAGTTAAGAGGCTCTGATCATGGATGTCCTTTTATCTATCTCTCCTGATCCGGCTAAATGCTCCGAACTATCTCAAGTGCATCAAACTATGCCGGCGCCCTCCGAAATCCGCAGGCCGCCATCAATCGTCGAAGGACCAAGGTATCCTCAAGCTCTGCGCTAAAGTGCGCGGAGTACTTAGGTACATACCTACTCGTGAGTGTAGGACGTAGGTACCCTTTTGAAAAGGACACCCACTTTAGTCCAATGATCTCCGATTTGGCCCTAGAATATTTTTGCAAGATTGGCGACTGTATTCCCAAAGTTTGCAGTTCTGCAGGATCCCTGTCATATGTTCATTGTTTGTTCGTTTGTTCTTTTCTCGGCGCCTACTGACGCCATGTTCTTCTAAGTTGAACTGCGTACGTACGTTACATACGTACAATAGGTATCATGTACCCGAATAATGGATTGGCGAATGATTATTAGGTTAGGTACTGTACTTCGTAGTATCTAAGTATCTACCTACAATACTTCATCGTCAAGTTTCGCGAGCGGCGAGGCAATGAGACCCGTAACTGTGGAGGCACAAACCCGCACAGCGGGAACAAGCCTTACAAGGCCGCACAACTTACCAGTAACAACACCACAAAGTTGGCCCCTTTTCCTTCTTATCCCTCTCTTTCGCTTCCTAAAATAGAATATATCATCGTACACTCCACTACGGAATAGGCACTCCGTATCAGTCGTACGGAGTAGAGAATATACAAACCGAGAAAATGATCCGGCTATGTATTCTTTGTTATGTTCTTGCACTACCCAAGCGCTTCTGTTCTTTGTGCTGATTGAAATGTGTGTGAACACTGGACGCTACCAGTTTCAACTGCTGAGTCGCCGACATCTAGGAAATGGTACGTTTACGTCTACGAACCGTCGTGACTCGTACCCCCTTAGTTGACACTGCGATACCCCGGGCTCCCGGCACGGTAATAGGTATGGAGCAGCCCGCCGTCAGACTTGAACACACACCCCGAAACGAACAACTTCAGTCTCACAACATAAAACGTAGGAAAGGCCGGAACTCTGTCAGACTGCCACACAGTTGTGTGAACCAGGAGGATAGGATCGCTGGGCACCTCAAGGGCTCAGAGGGAGGACAGACGCCTCCAGAGTCCTTTGTAGAGTCACGGTCAATCATCACGTTTTGAATTGACATTCCTCAGTCCTTTGTCCCATATATTGGCCCTTGTCACAATCTCTTACTCCGCTCACTCGGAGCATTTAGCACTGAGCAGAAGAGACCTAGATACGTTAGTCTTAGGTTCATATACATAAAGGGATGGACATGGTAGAGTCGGCCTCTCAAAGCCTGGGGGACAACTGAGTCCTCCAGAGTCCTGGCTCCAGAGTCCCTTTGAGAGCCACAGCCGATTATTGTTCTATGCTACGAGATTAAATCCTGTTCTAATCCCCGAAGCATCGGCCCTCGTGACTCGTGAGTCGTGGCAACGGGCTACGGTCTTCGTCGGGTCATGTTTCCAGGTATTTCATCACGTTTCGTGCGCTCACTTGCCCGTACAAATCGTTGTCCCATGCAGTATGGCAAAGGCATATAATATCTGCCATATCGAGCAAGATGCCGACACCTCCCCAATTCTCAATCCGCATTGGCACCATGCACCATCCACCGAGCCAGAAGAAGTCCAGCTGCGCTTGAACAACATCGGCATCCAGCCCTGCCTCGCTGTTAGGCACATATTCGTATACAATGGCGCGGTACTCTTCAGTCGGCCACATATTATTTTGGATTATGCAGTCCTGAGTCCTTGCCGGGGACAGACAGGAAAACAGTCACACAGTGAAGGAGGACGTTGTATTATTGTATATATACATCGCTGGCTTTCACCTTGGCCTCAGAGGGACCTCACACACCTCTCGAGTTCCTAGTAGAGCCATAGTCGATTTTTGCGTTCTGGACATTCAGTCCCAAGCCTCTAAATCTAATACAGGCCCTTGTCACACCCGCCCTGCGCTTCAACGCTTGTCACAACTATCTTCACCTCAGAGTTCAGACGGTAGACTCGGGCACATACGGAGTAGTTGGCCAAGATTGCGCACCAGCGCAGCAGCGAAAGAAGTTCATGCAGTGAGCAGAAGTTAGAACGGTCTGTCCATCGTTAGTCAAGTTTCAACATGTCCAACCAACGTCAAGTCGCTCAAGTCACAGTGCACACGCCCCCTATACGGAGTATAAAAGCTGATAAATGTCATGGCCAAGTCCATATTACAAGAAGCTACCCCACCCTCAACATTCTACCCTCATAAGAACTTAAGAAGCAACGAAGAAAAATATTCCCCTGGCCAGTGGCCACTGCCAGCCACAACTACTGACAACTGTACGTCTCGGTATGTAGGTATGTATATGTATAACATAACAACCATACCGCACAACATTCCCTCCCTAAAGCAAACGCTATGCTGTTATTTTCGTGAAAGCAAAAAAAGTACAAATCCAGCGGTCGCCCTGCACAGCCCTCGATCCCTAAATCCAAGACTCACGTCTCTCCCTATTGAGCCATGACAAAGGCGTCAGATGCGCGGGAGCCAGTTGTTCAGTGACCATGCTTGCTTGCATCAAATATATACAATTGAAAAATGAAAAATCCCTGCGCACGGCCGACAAGACCGTCTCAGGTGCATATGACTTCTACCACGTGAAACTCTCCTCGATAAAGTCCACTACCGTCTCGCCTTGTACGATGCGTACCGCGCCACGCACATCGTCTGCTAGACCGCCAGGCCCACACACGGTGACTGCCATGGCGCCCGTTTGTTCCTGAACCTCCTTCATGAGCAGAAGAGGAATATTCGGCCGGCCCGGGAACATCTTGACGGTTGAGCTCGAGCTGACGATATCGCGTGGATTGAGCGGTCGAGTGACGAACACCTGGATGCGCAGTACGTCGATGCGGTTCGGTATTCGTAGGATGGCGTCCATATATGGTCGAACCCATTCGAGGGACTCGTATGATCGGATGATCCATACCAGCGTCAGGCGTCGGGTGGCGACGGTGCCGTTGTTGTATCCTTCTAGGTGATGCTTCAGATACGAAATCTGATGCGTGATGCCTGTAGATCCGGCGAAAAGCACCAAGTGGCCGTACGAGTCGAGGTTGTGGTGGCCCGCATAAGGGCCCTCCATCGCTGCGCGAAGACGAATACCCCGCGACGATTGGCAGGCTTGGTTGTATAGTTTTCTGGTCAGTCCCGTGTGCGCTCCAATGACAAAGCCAACCGATGTTGTCGCCTGTGTCTTGTCCAAGCCGCCGTGCAGCAGCTCCTTTTCCGCCGTGGGGAGAGAATGATCCGTCGAGTGGTCGACCCAGGCGATGGAGAACGGGTGGCTCTCCCAGGCCTTGATACCGGCAAATCGCAAATAGGCGTGTGTGCCGGGTTGAATATTGACGTATCGAGGAAGGTTGAGCGTAACCCTCGTCACCTCGCCGGGCATGGCTTCGCAAAAGGCGTCGGTGAAGCCCCGTTTCGACCAGTTCATGTGGGTGAGTCGGATAAGTCGGGCGAAACGATCAGCAAACCACAGTGCCATGATGGCCATGATCCACGATAGCTGGGGCAGGCCGCCTGGCATTTCCGACGACGCGCAGTGAACCCATGTGCACACAAAGACGATGAGGGCCAGAAATATGTGCATGTTGAGAAAGGTCTCGTAAAAGGCATGGCGAAAGGGCGACACTGAAAAGATCAACAGAACCGTCAAGGCCACGACGCCAATCATGCCCGATCCAATGAAAGAGCTGGCGATGAAGGAGTGGCCTACACCGTTCCAGCCCTTGCTCGCGACCGCTGGTATCAGCCACGATACCGTGTGCAAAATCGATTCAATCACCACCAGACGGCCCATCCAGCGGTGCAAGAGGTTATACGTGTCGAAACTGATCTTCAGAATCGAGATCAACGGGTTATTCCGGCCGGCGAAGATTACAAGAGGCACCATGTTGACCAGCGCCAGGGTGCCGGAGCGGCCACGGATCTCGGCGCATAGTGCGTACTTGTTGTGCGACGACCATTTGACGATAAACATGTAGGCCACGTTGCTGGCAAGGTAGACGAAGATCATGATCGTGTGTAGTCGAGAGGGCAGAGTGCCCACATTGACGGCCGAGGACAGTTTGAATTCGCGGTTGTGTCGTTTGCGCCAGAGAGGCGCGTAGATGACGTGCTTCTTCAGACCAGGCATCCAGCTCCATTGAGCTACTTTCCAGTATTGCTGCTTTTCTCTCGGCACCGACATCGCTGACACTTGTCGTAGCTGGGCCCATAGAATTTCCATCATTCGTATGGCGAGCACCAGCATGCCAGCGGCGCCCAGAGTCCACCACAGAGCATCACGAAAGACCAGATTCATAGGCTGATTCACACCATTTAGCGCCGTGGTATAAGGGTCAATTGTTGACGTGGGTTGTACCTCTAAGGATCCATGAGATCCTCTCTCTTCGATGGTCCTTGACGGATCCATCTTATGCTTTCTTGTGCTTCAAGCGTTGGCGAGCCAGCGCCACGCAGGAGGGTAATCGGACAGGAGAGGGGGGGGGGGGAGGGGGGGCGAGTAT
>SRQH01000581.1:0-17527 GCA_018360345.1 Claviceps sp. LM84 group G4
TCTCAAGTTACCGTCTCGTTACCGTCCGACAATTGCGGTGGAATCCCTACCCTCCCAAAGTGGGACGAGGCATCTGACCAATGATGGCAGGGTAGGGATTCCACCTGAAAACCCCCGGGAGGGTAGTAGACAGGGGCCTTGGGAGGGTAGGAATTACTGTTTCCTCGGTTCGTTGGCAATCGGGATAAATAATTAGCGCGTTGGATGTGTGGTCCAAATTGCGGAGGCAACGCCGCGAAAGGGGCAGCATTAGGTATAGGTACATACATATGTACATACTCCGTACTCCGTAGGTACTCTGCGGTACTCTGCGGCTAGCCACCCAGTAAGGCGACAGCCGGCCGAAGCCGATCCACCGAGATTGTCGACCCTGTGATGCGGAGACCCACCATGTGCCTGCCGGACAAGCGTGTTTAGGTACATACATATGTACTCCATCAAGCATATCGGTACCTATGTAGAGGTACCTAAGGTATGTAACCCAACTCTTGCCCCCTGCAACTTGCAGCCTCACTCGAACAACTGATGATTTGAGCTTCGCCGTCCCCAAAACTGAAGCCGACTTTCCATCGCGGTAGCATCTGGTATTGGTATACGGAGCAGGCGATCACCAAAGACATTTTCGGCCTCGTGGACCAGCTTTGCGCTCCTGGTTCAATTGCCATCAATTGACTACCTAGGTATGCCAACCAGTGCAGACTCCAGAGACATCCATGTGACGCATTGTCTGATGATCATGGATCCACAACACCACGAACCACATTTTGATACGAACCACGCAGATGCGAGCAAATAATCAATGTTCTCTGATAGTCAAAGTGTCGTGTAGCCTGCGTCTACCTACAGAAGGATCCCGCGAGATCTTTTCGACTCTGCCTACCCGCTCATTGCACGTCTAAGGCATCGAGATGCCAGTCTCGAAATACACACGAACCTTTTCAGTCCTTAGTTTGGGGCTCTGGACCAGATTAGGTACATACCTACCTATGTACATATGTATGTACCTTTTTACCCTCCCGTCCTGGCCGGAATCCCAGGCGCAAAAAGAACGTTACGAATGGACGAACAAGATGGGGCAATCTAGATCACGACTCCACTTTGAGGATGCGACCTGTACGACGTTGCACCGACAATTTGGGCCATTTTCCTGCATCGTGCGTCGCGCGGTTACGTTGCCAAGCTTGTCGCATAGCAGGGTAGTACATTGCTGCCGCTTGATTGACCACCAGGTTTCCATAATTGGGACTCTTATCTTTTTGATTTCGTCTTGAGGCCGAGAAGACTGGGCCCTGGCGGGTCGTCCTTTCTTTGCACAGCGGAGAAAGGCCTCTTCAGAGTCTAGGGCCGCATTGAAAGACAGCATTTCTTTTTTATTTGGCACCTTAACAAGTGAGTAACGAACGATGCAAGTTGAAATTACGAACAGACGAACAAGATTTGGGCCAAGAGGCGGGCGCGGTTTGACGAAATAGCGCGTACCAAGACATTCGCTGAGTTCAAGGAAAAGCAACATACACCACACCTTAGTACATACTTACGAAGCGACGTAGGTATGTTGAGGCTTCTGCCAACTCTGCGCCGGCTCAGGCTGGGGGGCGAAACAATCAATTATAATCTCTTGCACGTTGATGTAGTCGCAAACCCTTTCGAAAAGGAAACCACAGCCGCGTTAACCACATGATGCTCGGATGACATACGCGCATGCAAGCGATGGATGCTATGGTCTCATTGGCGCCCGGCAACAACTCTCGATTGCCGCACTTATTCGATCAAAGATGATCAAGATCGCGCCCACCCGGGGGCCTCCGAGTCAGACGTTGCACCCTGCCCCTTGGGTTCATGGTACAGACCTGGATTGGGCACAGCACAGCCTCCCTCTCTGCGTAGCACATATCAACAAACTAATTCACGTTTATTTCCACGTCCAGTATCTCACATTGTTACAGATGGTCACACAATCCAAGTGATCACAATATTGACTACATACCTTCAAGCTCCAAGTACCTGTATGTACCTACCTTATAAAAAAACAGTTCGCAACCGTCCTTGACTGTATAAGTGGACAGATCAAGAACAGAGTTTCCGAGCCGAGAGGTCCACGCCACAAATTGAAGACCGCCTTTTTTTTTTTCCATTCCCTTCGTTCAACTAACTCACATATTTGAAGGCTTGGGTGAAAAGAAGACAAAAAGCAGTACATACCTACCTGTGGAAGGTGCAGGGACTGCAGGACGTGGCTGACATCGACCGTGTCACCACCCGATCACTTGGTCAGTGTCACCGCCTTGAGTCCATGACCGATGTACGAGCTGTATGTACCGTTTCCTACGCGATGTTTCCTCACCGTCAAAATGACAGGCACGGATGGAGTCCGAATGTGCCGGAAGGTGCAACCCGCGCTGAAAAACGCAATCCTAGTGTCGCCACTGCTGTCACAAGTGCAAACGCTGTCAATGTCTCCCTGCCTGTGCCCTGTCGGCTTTCCATCAACTTCTAAGATCTCGGGGAAACATGACTGGGATATTGGATGCGAGTATCCGAGCCCCGTTCCAGTTACCACAGAGAAAGGCGCCTTGCCCGGCGTCTCAATTAGCGAGACACAGGAGGAAAATAAATGGCCAAACGGGGTGTTCAAGGATGAGCTCCGCGAAACATATATGTAATGCACACATGTACATACTCTAACATGCCATACCGTAGAGATCGGCCACGGCTGCTGGAAGGCATAGCTCACTTTCTCGTATGAAACGTGCCAGTTCCAACACGCGTCTCCCACGCCTCTCATGATTCATCTTAGCAACCAGCTGGTGGAACAAACGAATCTCAAAGGTTTTGTCTCGCACATGCCGCCGCAAGCCGAAGGGGCATTTTGTTTGAGGAAGCCTTGGAGGCACTTGCCCTTCGATCTGGAGTGGTTACGGTAACGGGGTTGGTTCGGGGTCTTGTGCTACATGTGCACTTAGATGCGGTACCGTGAGGTGCACTTGTCATATCGATCGACGGGCTTGTCTGGCGGACAATTAGTAGCTAGCTGAGAGTCGCTTGGTGAGCCGGCCCTTTTCGACGGCATCGTGGTCAGGACTTTGCACGGCGATCAGATCCATATTCGTCTGGCAGTCGGGATTTGTTTCCAACGTCGGCGGCCAAACCAGATATAAGACACGCCACTCAATACCTCGGCTCGGTGCGGAGGTGACAACTCAGAGTTCTGAGGTCCAGGTTAGATATATAAAGAGGATTAGACAACAAGAGGCCGTTTCGGAGCATTCATCGGAACAAGGTTCTTTTGTACAGAGTAGAGTTGAAACTTCAAAGTGAATTCCCAATTGGAGCACGATAAGCTTGAGCACGGACCGTTTTTGGCCCGATAAGACTACGACCCCACAGTAAAATTTCCTGGAAGAGGAAAATGACCACAGCGTGCGGCAACCGGCGATGGTATCTTGAAACTTGACAGCATAAGAAATAGTCCTTCGCACACTGTGAATACGGCGACAACTCTTTCCGATCTGCTTAATCTTTTCATTCTTCATTTTTCCCGTCGATCGACGCATATTCCAAACGTTCCACGAAATGTTCGCCGTCCCGGGCTGGTCGGTGCCAGCCGAAGCCTTAAAATCCGAGACAGCCTCAGCCAAGGCCGGCGGTGAAGCGGGCGCTTTGTCGAGATCGAAGAAGCGCAAGAGGAACAACGGCCCTGGCGGCGAGTCACAGGATGTCACGGCTGCCAACGTCGCCGATCTGTACGAAAGCGTGGTGGAGGGCCGAGGCGGCGCAGCCAAGAGGGGCAAGGTGACGGGGAAAAAAGGCCAGCAAGAGGGAAACCATCCAGGTGATGCCGCGGGAGTAAAGCGCATGAAAGAGGAGAACTTTACTCCTTCGGTTGCATTGACTCCCGAGAGCAAGAAGAGCAAGAAGAACAAGGACAAGAAGAACGACAACAAGGGCAACAACAGCAATAAGGGTAGCGAGGCTTTGTCGAAACCTCAGGACAAGGACGCCGAGAATCAAGACAGTAAGAGAGAAAAGCCTCATGGCAAAAAGGGCCAGAAGAATGGGGCACAGGCTTCCACTCCAGACGGATCGAAACAACCTAGCAATGCCTCCTCCTCGCTCAAGCCAGACAGCGCTGCGCAATCATCGCTACCGCCTGCAGCACCTCCCTCGAAACTCACCCCTCTACAAGCCTCCATGCGCGAGAAGCTTATCTCCGCACGCTTCCGACATCTCAACGAGACGCTCTACACCAAGCCATCGGCCGAAGCATTCGACCTCTTCCAGGACTCACCCGAGATGTTCGACGAGTACCACGACGGCTTCCGCCGCCAAGTCAAAGTCTGGCCCGAGAACCCCGTCGACAGCTTCCTCTCTGACATCCGCACCCGCGCAAAGGCTCGTCAACCACCAAAGGGCCGTCCGGGCCCTCCCCCATCCCAACGCACCAAGATGGCTCTACCCCGTACGACGGGGACCTGCACAATCGCCGATCTAGGCTGCGGCGACGCCCGCCTCGCGGCCTCATTGCAAAAGGAGTCATCCAAGCTACGTCTCGACATCAAGAGCTTTGATCTCCAGAGCCCCAGCCCGCTAGTCACCAAGGCAGATATCGCAAACCTACCCCTAGAAGACGGATCCGTCAACGTCGCCATCTTCTGCCTCGCCCTCATGGGCACAAATTGGATTGATTTCATCGAGGAAGCCTACCGGATCCTCCACTGGAAAGGCGAGCTCTGGATCGCCGAAATCAAATCTCGCTTCGGTCCGGCGAGAAAAACCGCCGTGGTGGAGCACAGCGTGGGTAATCGCAAGAAGAACAACGTCGCGCTGAGCAAGAAAGTCAAGGCCGCGCAGGCAGCCCAGGTCGATTCTCTCCATGGGGAGGATCTAGCCGTCGAGGTGGACGGGTCAGAAGATCGTCGTCGCGAGACAGATGTCACGGCATTTATTGAAGCCCTTCAGAAGCGAGGCTTCGTCTTACAGGGCGAGAGGGCAGAAGCTGTAGACCTCTCGAATAGGATGTTTGTCAAGATGCACTTCCTCAAGGGGGCGTCGCCTACCAAGGGCAAGGGTGTGCAAGCCGATGGGGATAGGACGCAGGGCCAATTGCTGAAGAACAAGAGGGCCTTTGTGCCTAAGTGGGATGACAAGAAGGGCGAGGAGAAAGATGACAATGAGGCCTCGATTCTGAAACCGTGTGTATACAAAATTAGATGAGACGGTAGGAGTCTGGTGGATAATCATGGGAAAGGAGAGAGGAATGGCGAGACAGGAAGAGGAAAAGAAGAGGAAGGAGGCGCTACGTAATAAAGGAGCTACGCAGAAAAAAGTTCCTCTCGTTTTCACAGTCTCATTGCTGCTGTTACCATGTGTCCACTGTCGTGATTCATGTCCTCAGATACGCGCCACCCAATGTGAAAATCTAAGTCATTACCCATGAAGCTGCCGCCTCGGCAAGTTTACCGTGGAGTACAAGTTGCTAGTACATGAACTAGCATTTGCTACCGTTATTCAGAAAAAAATTAGACCTGCTGCTACGTCCACATTATCCTCGGCTGCCTGCAGAGCCTGGACGGCTTGTTCTCTCGTAGCCCCCATGGCTACTAGACTATCTACATGAGCCGGAGTGACTCGAACTGCGGCATCAGAGCCAGAAGGCAAGGGTGCGGACGATGGTGCAGAAGTAGAGGTAGAGGTTGTCGGGAGTGTTCTCGGTGGTGCTTGCGATGACGATGCTGTCGACCTTGTCTGGACAGCGGAACCTTGTGAGGGAGGAAGAACAGCGCCGGTTTCTTGCCCAATCGTGGTCCCGGCAGGACCGGGAATGGTAGCTTCCTGCTCCACCGGTTCCTCATCCTTTGGTATGTCAGCTTCTCCCAAGAACGGAATCTCTTCACCTTGGATGATGAGTCGGTCTCGGGACAGGTCGATGGTGGCTTGGTACCGCTTCAACATGTCCAAGCCGAGGAGCAAGTGCGTTGACTTTCCCTCCATTACGGTAAAGCTGCATGGCAGAAAAAGGTTTCCAACTTTGATTTGGGCCGAATGGACGCGACCAAGGATCTTAGCTGTGCCGACGCCGCGGGCTACTCCAGCAAATCTGGTGTCGATGAGTCGCATTATTCCACAGTCTTCGGCGTATGCAGGCGACATGATGGTTGCTTGAGCTCCTGAGTCTACCAGGGCTTTCACCCTGTGTCCATTTACCTCAACGTCGATATACAGCAAATGCACCCGGCCAAATACTGAAGGATCATGTTACTATCTTGATCACGACTGGGTAAAGGAAGGAGAGAGAGAGCAGAAAACAGCGTTTGTAGCAGCAGGAACAGCAGTTGTTGGGCCTCTCTTGCTTACCTTCGGGATTATGCTCCATTGCATTCTGTAGGTTCTCCATGACTCTCTCTTGACGAATAATGTCTTCGATTTTTCTCTGATTGTCGATATTGAAGGGATCTTCATTTAGTTTCTCAATCTCTCGCTGTCTCGCTTCCCGCTCTCTACGATCCCGATCTTGGCTACTCTGCAATACTTGTGAAAACCGTACAGGATCATCCGCCGCCGCCGCGAGTTCTGGATGCTGTCGTTGAAGCTGTTCTCTGACGGCTGGATTGCCGAGGACTTGGAGGCGGATGAGCTCGGGATCATTGACGCCGCCGGCTTGCGGCCGTGATTGCTGTGGAGGTTGTGCTTGAACTGAGGCTGATGCTGCCGATGCAGCAGTAGGAGAAGCTTCCGCAAGACCAGCGTTGCCTCTGATGTGTCTCACGTGAACAGCCAACATACCTCCGTCGGTGACTTCTAGTTGTTCCATTGTCTTTGTATCGTCAGTGAGAAGGCGGCCATTGTGGTAGATGTGCAGCGACGTGGCAGGGATATTGGTCTCGGCGTGGATGGATGCTCTGAGTGTTTCGAGGGCCATGTCGGGGAAGATTTCCAGATTCAACAAGGTGTCCTGGCCCCCGACTTGGGGATTGAATATGTTGAGCGTGATCCGCCTGTATTGCGAGAGCTCTCGGTCAGCCGTGAAGTTGACGGCGATATCTGGTTTCCCCCCGCTTTGACGGGGCGAAAGAGGTCACTTACATGGTAAACGAGTGCGTCAAAGACACCACTTTTGAATGGATGATAATGAACAGAAGAGTACAGGGCAGGTCAGGGGATACAGTGAGGAGGGGATCGGGCCAGAGCGATCCGTGAACACCAGTGAAATCGGACCCGTCAGGCGCAGATTCCGGATAATGAAGAAAGGCTGAGTATCAGGCCATGACGAAAGTAGACAGAAAGAAGCCGCGGCGTACAGCATCGAGGCTGAAGAGAAGCCCCTCACAGTCTCCGGCCAATGACTGATCAACTTCTAGAGCTCTATCAGGTACGGAGTACATATGGTACAGTCTAGCGGCTACTGGGCTGCCGGACGGGCAATATGGGGAAGGAAGTTAGGAACGGTTTGTCTGCACGAAGTGGGCCCCCGTCGTGTACATACCTACCTAGGTACCTAGGTAGGTAAGTCACTGTGTATTATAGTGTGTTCCGACTCCAAAATCCCGACATACATTGCCTTGAAACTCGCACTCCTTCGGGCCTCCACCCTCAACCGCAGGAGGTATGTATGTAGGTTGTGCTCGCAGCACGCTTCCAGACGATTGACGCGAAGTGTTCCTTCTAGCAATACGTTCGCCATCACAACACGCCTCGTCGACGGCAATGGCTTGCAGCATCACAAAGCGCCGAATGACAAGCTCCTACGGAGCATACTTCTCGACAAGATCCCTGCCTACGCACTTGTTTTACCTCGCGCATACAATAAGAGACACCTGACCCTGCATGTCTGTGTGCTGGCTGATGTGATGATGCAAGCATGTAGCCGTCGATGAAACCCGATAGAGACGGGTGAAGCAGGGCCGAAATGGGATACTTACAGATGTCCATGACGACTTCCCGTCTTGGTTGTATCCTGGCCTCAGCGGAGACGTGCCATGGACCGTGACGGAGTAGAAACAGTGAACACTAGTCATGTATGGAGCTCGATACGGTCTGCCTCGAGTGCTTTCAACTTGGACTTCCAACGCCTTCAAGTGAGAGGTAGACTGCTGCTATTGACAGGCTGAACGTGCGAAACGAGGTGCCGGCGTACGCCGTGTTATTTCCAGAATTGAAGTCACATAAGTTGACCCAAGTGTTATATCACTAACCAGACTGATGACCTCTGCTCAACCTCAAAACTGCCAAGACTTCAACCCGTCTGGCTGCCACCTTATTTGGCCAATACCTGTTGCGATCAGGTCAGCCGACTTCTGTCCGAGTCATCGCCGCCCAGTGTCGATCGTATTTTGGAGGGTCGCTGTACGGAGTAAAGCTAGCCGATCTGCAAAGCTCTCGTGCTCGCTTCGCAGCTGGGTTCGTCATTTAACGCACCATCGCGTATGCATCGAGTTCGCATTAGACGCGCTCGAAGTCTTGGGCACATCTTCATCAAGATTCTCCGCCCCTCCATTGTCCAGCGTTTGTTCAGTTTCAAGTTCCACCAACCCGGTTCATGTGGCACAAGCCCGAGGACGTGCCTTCCATGTTTGGAGTCCCAGGATTGCCACTGCGAACAGGTGCAACCACCTGCCCACCGCCTTGGCGGCAGATACTTTGGCTGAAGCTGACGTCGAATGTCACATTCATTTCGTTGCCGAACCCCATCTTCATGTTGGAGCTCCTTCGGCACTTCCATCTCCCCGTCTTGCTTCTCTCGCATCGGACTTATACCGGCTTTGCACTAGAGCTCCGTCAGACTCGCACCAGTTCGCGCATGATCGACTAGAGTAACCCAATTATTGAAGCTCTTGCCCCTGTTTCTGCAGTAATCGTTGCCATCCGCTGCCGTTTTGGACAGATCCAACTTCCTTCTACCGAAAGGATACAAACGCAACTACTCGTCGGGCGTGCAACTACACTCGACAATCACAACATGGCCGCACCTTCCAAGAAATCCACACCGTCTTGGACCGGATCCGAGATCGCCGTCGGCTTAGAGAAATTCCCGACCCTCATCGAAGAGTGCGCCATTGGTGATTCTGACGATGATGACGAGGAGCTGGTACGTAGGCGAAGAAAAGAGACTCAGACCAGAATGCAGCATCAGAAATCTCCAGAAGAGTTACGTCGAGCAGTCATCCCGTTCCACTGGGCTCCGATGCTCTCTCCGCTCATACCCGCCGACCTGTCCGCTTGCGTGACGTTGGAGCATGCAGCTTCGCCGGATCTAACCCAGTCTTGCAGCGCTGAACAGGTATACTCAAGCCGACACTGATATATAATTGTCTGTTCTCCATCTCTATTGTCTCTGACCAATGTTCAGATCGAGTACTACATCACAAAATGCGGAGGCATATGCCTGGGTTTGTTCAATACCTGCCCGTCCAATTACACCAACACGTGGTATATTCAGACGTTGCCACATGCCCGTCTTGTAGAGACCAGTAGGACGGACAAGTCCAAGAATGTCTTATTTGCCCACGTCTTGGCCACACTAGGGAAGCACACATTGGTAACAGATGATGACCTTGGGCTTCCACCAAACTGGCGGCATGCGCAGACTTCTTCAGGAGGCTCGTCCTTGGGCCATCAGATGTCCGGCAGAACAATTTGTTTGCACTCGTTCTCGGTGTGCCCCGAGGTCCAAGGAGTTGGCCTTGGCAAGTCTGCCATGAAGGCTTACGTTCAGTTGATGAAGCAGTCAGAGGTGGCTGATCGAATCTCTCTAATTTGCAAGAAAGTGGGTGAAAGACTTTGGTCCGTTACGTATAGTCATCGTGTTGATCAGAATCTTTTAGCCTCTAGTGAGTTTCTTTAGCAAAGTCGGATTTGAAGCCGCTGGGAAGAGTGAAACCACCGTTTTTGGCCCGGACTGGTATAATATGGTAAGTTTCCGACTCCGTACCGGTTATTACTTGCAGGGCAACATTCTCACGCATTACTCCGACCAAGACAATGGATTTCAGTCAACCGAAAAAGACGCGAAAGAGTAAACAAGTAAATTAAGCGGACTTTCCAGCGGGGTGCGACTAAGTTGCCACACACGGCACAGGTTGGCAATACCCCATCTGAGTCCGGGCACAAAAGTTGGTCTACAACCAAAGGAAGCTGCGTATAGATCACATACAAGCAATTGCAGCTAAACAAAGAACCTTTTTTTTTGCAAGTCATATGTATCATGAGTCCCGTGCCATTAAGTTCTTATGTGTGTCAGGATATCGGGCGTCTACTGGTGAGTATGACCCGTCGGTTCACGCGAGCATTTATGCCTACCGTCAATGAATCAGACTCATGATAGTTGGCTGCAAGTGATGAGCCTGGTGGTATGCCACCCCTGAGTATTGCATAATCGTATATACTGTCAGCTGGTCTGTTGTACATTATGTACATATTCCCATTTCATTTCCCGAATCCCCTCGTCATCGCTGCAAATCCTCCTGTCAATCTAGGTACCTAGTCAGACGCCTTATACTTCTGTCGGTACTCTTCTGTGCGCTTGATATCGTCCTCCGAAGCAAAGCTCTTCATGCCCTCTATAATATCATCCAGGGTCAAAATGCTGAAGATTGGGATGGCATACTGTTTTCTCAGTTCGCCAATGGCGCTGGGGCCAGGTCTTGAGTCGTCACCATCGGCGGCAGGCAGCTTCTCCATACGATCCAGCGCAACAACAATGCCAGCAACGATACCACCTTGCTTTTGAATCTTATCGATAGCTTCCTTCTTTGCAGTTCCGGCTGTAATGACATCATCCACAATCAGGACCTTCTTCCCTGCGAGAGGCGATCCAACAATGTTGCCCCCTTCACCATGGTCTTTGGCCTCTTTTCTGTCGAAAGAGTAGGAGAGGGTATCCAAGTTTTGAGGAGCAAGCTCGCCGATCTTGATGGTGATGGCGGAGCACAGAGGGATACCCTTGTATGCGGGACCAAAGACGACGTCGAAGTCGAGATTCTGATTTTGCTGGGCATCGATGATGGTCTTGGCGAAGGCAGAGGCGATAGCCCCGGCGAGACGGGCGGAGTGGAACTCGCCTGCGTTGAAGAAATAAGGAGAGATTCTCTTTGATTTGAGCTCAAAGCTGCCGAACTTTAGGACTCCGCCATTGATTGCGGCCTGTAGGAAATCTTGTTTGTAAGGGGCTAGACCAGACATTTTCTCTGCTCGTTTAATTTATTTCTCCTTGTTTATGCCTTGATTCTTCTTCTTCTTCTTCTCCTCTCTGGTCTTTCTTGTGTCGTAAATTCGGGTCAGAATGGTTTGATCCTTGTACGTAGATGCGATGGGTTGTAAAAATTAGGTGGAAAAGGATTATGACTTTTAGCAGGACGTTCTAGAGTTGGTTTTCTTTCACAGTCTAGCGGGGCCACTCTAGGAAGCTGAAGTTGCTGCAAGTGTTGACTAGAGTGCTTTTGCAGTGGAAAAAATCGGACGTTCAGGCTTCTTTCCGCATCCAGCAATATTCCTGAACCTCTTCTTGATCCAGTCTTATCTACGAATTCTTTACGCCCGTCGCCAACGGACTCCACCCATCTCTCTAACGTGATGGGCACGAGGTTTGTGCGGAGGAAGAAGAAAAATTGTCTTGACCGCCTTCGTGCCATCCTAAATTTCTGCCCATCGCGCGATGGCAAAATTTTGCATCTGAGACAGTAGATATGCACCAAAGCGTATGTATGTATGTGGATTGCTATCTCTGTACAGGGGCTTCAAAACTACAACACGGACGGAAAAACTGCATGTTTCGATGACTTTTAGAGATCAATCTTGTACATTGCCGTGCAAATTTCTGACCAGCACGTATCTCATTACATGCTTGATGTTACCATGAAAATTCTTTGACAAAAATTTCATGTTCAATCGCCTGCCCATTCGAGGCAAACACGCGGGGTCACAAGGTCGTAGGTACCTATTGCTATTCGGCGATTCGAGCGACCGAAAAATCGCTTGTCGGCGATCGCTCTATTCAGCTTAGCGCGGGGTGTTGGAAGGAGATCGCTGAGTGGATCTATGCAACGTAGATAGATAAGGCCTATCATATTTTCCTAAGCGATTTCGGGTGGCAAAAGCGGTTAGCGTGCCTGAATTTTATGCAGTTTAGAAGGGGTTTGCAAAGTCTGCCGTCGTGGGCTCGCGGATAACAATCTGCGTGGAGCAAGCGGCACTGTCAAAGTCGCAAATCCTGCACTGCATCTTCACGCAACGACTTTGATAAATCCAGGTTGCCCACGATGAAGACGACTTGGAAGGACATTCCCCCGGTGCCGACTCAGCAAGAGTTTCTGGACATTGTGCTGAGTCGAACGCAACGCAAGTTGCCTACGCAGATCCGCGCTGGCTTCCAAATTAGCAGAATTCGGGGTATGTTGCAGCAGACCTTGATATAATTCCACGCCTTCATTTCGTGCTGACGAGGTAGGACATAGGGTTCTACACCAGAAAGGTCAAGTTCTCACAGGAGACTTTCTCGGAGAAATTCGGTGCCATTCTTGAGAGTTTCCCCAGACTCCAAGACATCCACCCTTTCCACAAGGATTTACTCAACACGCTCTACGATGCCGACCATTTCCGCATTGCCCTCGGTCAACTCTCGACCGCCAAACACTTGATCGAGACTATCTCGAGAGACTACGTTCGGTTGATCAAGTATGGCCAGTCTCTCTTCCAGTGCAAGCAGCTCAAGAGAGCCGCGCTTGGTCGCATGGCCACCCTCATCAAGCGCCTTAAAGATCCTCTTCTGTATCTCGACCAGGTCCGACAGCATCTCGGACGTCTTCCTTCCATCGACCCCAATACTCGAACTTTGCTTATCTGCGGGTACCCCAACGTAGGCAAATCAAGTTTCCTGCGCAGTATCACACGGGCAGACGTCGATGTCCAACCCTACGCCTTCACAACCAAGAGCTTATTCGTCGGCCATTTCGACTACAAGTATCTTCGTTTCCAGGCTATCGATACACCAGGTATTCTCGATCATCCTCTAGAAGAGATGAACACCATTGAGATGCAAAGGTTAGTTTGACTGTGCAAAGGTCCCCCCCCCCCGGCTTTAGCCTATTGGCTCGAGATTCCATGGCGTCGCGGATAGCTAACACCCCTCCTCTCATAGTATCACCGCCATTGCACATCTTCGATCAGCTATCTTGTACTTCATGGATTTGTCCGAGATGTGCGGGTACACTGTCCAAGCCCAAATCCAGCTTTTCAAGAGCATCAAGCCGCTCTTCTCCAACAAATTAGTTTTCTTGGTCGTCAACAAGATCGATGTTGCTAAACCAGAAGACCTCAGTGAAGAGCTCCAGGCTGAGCTGCAGAATCTGATGAAGTCTGACAACATTGAGATGCTCCAGCTGTCATGCAACACACAAGAGGGAGTTCAGGAGGTCAAGAATGCTGCTTGTGAGCGTCTTATTGCTGAGCGAGTCAATCAGAAGCTCAAAGCCGGCACGAACAACAGTGGCGCCATCGGTGGCCGTTTGGCGGACGTCATGTCTCGTATCCACGTGGCCACACCCATGGGCGGCCAGACTCTCGAGACATTCATTCCTGAGGGCATCAAGTCTATGAAGAAGTACGACAAGGAGGATCCCGAGCGGCGCAAACTCGCCAGGGATTTCGAGGTCGAGAATGGCGGTGCGGGTGTCTTCAACGTCGACATGCGAGAGTCTTACATACTGGAGAATCCTGACTGGAAGTATGACAAGATTCCCGAGATTTTCGACGGAAAGAACGTGTACGACTTTGTCGATCCGGACATTGAGGCTAAGCTTGCCGCTCTGGAAGAGGAAGAAGAGAAGCTTGAGCAAGAGGGCTACTACGAATCAGAAGAAGACATGGAGGACGACGATGAGGCAGAGGTCATGAGAAAGGCCGAGCTGATCCGCGAGAAGCAGCAGCTCATCCGCAATGAGGCCCGCATGAAGAAGAGACTCAAGAACCAGGCCATCATTCCCCGCAAGGCCATGAAGAAGAAGTACTCAGAGCTCGAGGACGCTCTGGACCAGCTCGGGGTCGATACCACCAACCTGGCCGACCGTGCTCAGCCCAAGGAGGTCCGACGCGGTCGCTCCATGTCAAGAAGCCGTCTGGGCACCGAGGACCCCGACGCCATGGACATCGACGCCAGTGTGCGCGACCGTGTCCGTGCTCGTTCCAAGAGCCGAGCTCCCACCACCAACCGTCGCGACGACGGTGTACCGGACGACGTGCTGAGAAGCAAGGCCGAACGCATTGCCAAGCTCAACCAGAAGCGGATGAACAGAATGGCCCGACAGGGCGAGGCAGACAGACACACTACTGTCTCTTTACAAAAGCATTTGGTAAGCCTTTTCTATCTATATCTGCAAGACACACCTGGGATCAAGAAAATCGCAATAATCGTAGCTAACTCTATTTCTTTCAACAGGTCGCTGGCAAGCGTGGCATTGGCAAGACTAATCGACGATAAGATCCAAACGACGAGAAGACAAAAGCAAAGTTTCCCTCCATTTCACGTCTCGGTTCATGTCAAACAACACAGTCTGGTGCTTATGGTTTTTCAACAATGGTCCCAAGATGGAAAGACGGCTCTGTTTGTCCATGCACAGTTCTGCTCTTTCCTTTCTCGCATCCATAGTATGCTCTGGCTCTGGCGTTTGGAGGCGTTCGTTGTACTTGAAAGGATTTCTATCATGATGGCACAAGTTGCGACGTTCTGAAGAGAAGAAAAAAAATTGAAAGACGTATTGGCAGAAAGAGTGGATCTAGAGAATATGAGTGCCGTGGCCGTGAATGAAAGTATTCTGGTGTGGAAGCTGGATCAAAAACCTGTCTGTTTCGAGTAATGCTATGATATGTCCAAGCCCCCCCCCTTCTTGGGGGGGGGGACGCAAATACTTTTCATGTTGTCTCGGGATCCCTGTGGTGTTGGGGGATAGCTTCACATTTACCCCTCTCGGCGAAGTTCACCTACCTCTATCTATGTACCTACTATCTACCTAGTGCGTTCTCTCGAGACACGGGGGGTGCAGTCGGATCTCGCTCGGGGACGGAGAGTCGGGGATCGTAGAGGCTAGAGGACACGCGATATGTAGGTCTCAATATGATTGACGCACGACACACATGAATTTATTTTTATTTTTTATTTTTATTTTATTTTTCACAAAAAGAATTTGAGACGCACACGGTATGGGCTTCAATATAATGCACGATGTGCAACATGCATCGCTATCGAGATTTATGACTCAATATGACTCTCCATGATGCATTGACATTTTAAGTATGTATGTAAAACATTTGGGACTCCAACTCACGTTCACGCTTCTAGGCCGTCCTATCAAGATGTTGCACACTGTTCGTGATGTCTTTTGTCTTAATTTATATAGTGAAACGTAGAATTGGTGCAGATGCAGATGCAGGGCAGTTGGTGCAATCACAGTACGTAGGTGGAAAGGTCGTCATTGTGTAGAGTACATGGCGGGAGGTATGTATGTATGTATAATGTAACGCACAACCAACCCAACACGCCCAACGATACGAGACAGGCTGCGAAAGATGCCTCTTGGGGTTTAAGTATAAAGTCGCTCTATCGAGCCATGTATATCGAGTACCACAGATACATTTGCTCATACAGGCGTGCCTGGTACATGGTGAGTTGCTCAGCAAGGTTTCCTTCGCCTTGCTCTCGTGCCACACGAATTCTTTGCACACGCGTCCGTTTCTCGATCCTTGTTCATTGTCGGTGACGTTGGAATTAACTTGAAATCCGTATTATTTACAATCTTTCCTAATTAATCTTTTCTAAATTTAAGAATGACGAAAAAAGCAGGGCGGCCTGCTCCCCCTACTCCTCGGCAACATTGATGCCTTCTCTCAAGCCCTCAACCTTGAGCTCCTCGCCCATGCAGCGGTGATAGATATCCTGGACATCATCCGTTGTCGTCTCGAAGTGGCTGGTAGCATCGTAGCTCTTGGAGATAAAGATGTTGTCCTTCTTGCCGTCCTCGAGAGGTTCGTGAATGGGAATCGGGGGGCCCTGAAGAGTACCTCATGTTAGGTTCTTGCTTAATGAACATCAAGGAGAAAGGAACACGCGGAGAGAGGGAACAACGCCATATGTATCGGGTCGCAAAAGGGCACGTACCATGAATTGCTCCTCAATCTTGCCCAGACGCTCCAGACCGGGCTCGAGCTCGAGGTGGTGATTAGCACTGGTCTCAGCAATGGTGGAGACGATGGCGATCCAGTAGCCCTTGGGGCAGACATTGTGGGCGGATGATACGCAGGCAATGTAGATATCTATGACGGAAGTGTGAGCATACGAGAATAAGTACTGACGACTGCTTCATGGCTGCTACTTACCGTTCTTGCGTCCAACCTGAGACTGGGGAATAATCAACTGAGCGGAGTCACTGTCGTTGGTGCCAGCCAGAGGGTGCTTCAGAATGCAGATGGCTCGCAGCACATGGCCGGTCACCCTCGTCTTGTTAGGGAAGTATGAAGGGTCGCCGAGAATCATCTTGGCCTTGGTCTCGAACTTCATCTCCTCTGCGCCATTCTTCATTGTGGCCTTGATGCCGGAAGCCTTGTCGCCGTCGTATTGCAACTCATCGACGGTGGTGTTCAGCATGTAGGTGCCTCCGTAGATGGCAGACAGACGGGCAAAGCCCTGGGGCAGTTCGCCCAGACCATACAAAGGATAAATGTAGGGAGACTTTCCGTATCTAGCCACAGAGTTACCGTACAGTCGGATGCGCTCGATGGCTTCGGGAGCCTGGCCAGGGGTGGTGATGTAGTCATCGGTGAGGTACAGAGCCATGGCGTGGCCAATGAAGTCCTTGGTGGTGGTCTCGAGGCCAAACTTATCAAAGACGTCCTTCATGTTGCAGGTGTTCATGTCAAGTCCTTCGCGCTAGTTAGCCATGTTCTTTCCCCGGAATGCGCATGCATGAGACCAAGTGTGCATATCCGTCCCCACATACCCTTGTGGCTTTCAGGGTCCTTGAGGTCGAAGGTGCCGACCCATTCGATGAAGGACTTCATGCGTCGCTTCTCAAAGATGCCCATCAACGGAGACTTGAGAGCCTCGGCGGCATCAGAAGGAACCTTGGCAACAGTAGCCTTTGAGGTGGGGCCCTGCTGCACGTAGCTACCAGCTACCTGCTTGAACTCGAGATATCGCGTAACATCGGTGGAGACGAGAATGTTGGTCAGCTCTCCCGAGGACATGAGGAATTTGGGGACCAGATCAATGTTCCAGTCATTCATGCGGCCGTATTTTGTCCATGGCTCTTCGCCAGCCTGGTAGTTGCCGTACTTTTTGAACAGCTGTTGGAAAAGGTTCTTGTCAGAAACGCGATGCGACACACGAAGTAGGCTGGAGAGTGACTTGGGTGTATATGTACCGCTTCGAGGTTCACGGATGCAGCTTCACTGCAGAAAAGAGAGTCAGTACAGACTATCAAGAAAATGAGAGTCAAGGCAGGTAGCCACTACTTGAGAGGGGGGGGGGGGGGGGGGGGGGGGG
>SRQH01000582.1:0-17506 GCA_018360345.1 Claviceps sp. LM84 group G4
TATCCTCGGCGTTTCATGTTAGGTGGGATCGCACGTGATGAGCTGCGATCCCTGGTGACAGGATAAAGGGCTCGTCCCCTCGAGCCCCTTTCCTGTTCACTCTTAGATAGAAGAAGACAAGACAACTGAACCCAAAAGACCTACGATACTGTGTGACGTTTTGATATTGCATGCATGCTTGCTTTCATTTGCTTTCCCTTTGCGAATCCAACAGCAACCAAATCAAGATTATCAGATCAAGATGACGATGAACAGCATTGATGAACGCAATACATAGGTACCTAGTATCCAATTTGAGGAGAACATCCTTAATTATCGTCCTATTATCACCATTCTTTCATGATCTTAGCGCGCTAAAGAAAATCTTTGCACTTCCTTCTTTGTTGGCTACCTAAGTTATACAGCTTGCGTGTTTTTTCCAGACTTGATGATCCTTTGATGAATTTTTTGAGCGCTTCCAAACAGGCCGCTTCAATGCCGAAGAACAGTAAACACTGCACAGAGCGTTCTCGGTACTGGACGGGCATGTGTATGCCTTGTATGTAGCTAGAAGAGGAAGCTTTTTAGCCGAGCATTTTACTATGTATTTGCAAACTAGGTATGATACCTGTAACCTATCTACCTGGTAGAAGAGGACGATCAGAGTCAATATTTCATTTCAAGTATAAAGTTTCAGTACAAGGTCTGTTTCCATTGGACATTCCGGCATTACACGAAGATTTTAACGACGCAGTACAAGGTCGCTTTGGTGGTTTTCTTTGCTCGTGTTCACCGCCGCTCGTCCTCCAAGTCCACATTTCCAGGCATTCTTCACCTCACCTCACCCTACCTCACCTCGACTTCTCATCCACAACAACAACCCTCACTGAAGCCCATTGACGCACGCGCAGTGCGCACCATCTCACTCCGAACCACCAACAGCCGGACTCACTTACCTACCTACCAAGCTCTTCCCTCACGATCGCGCAGCAGTCCTCTACACCCCGAAAAAACAAAAAAACCAAGAAAACCAAGAAAACCAAAAAAAAAAAAAACCTGATCATCAGCAAAACACCATGCCTCCCCGCATCCCCTCCCAAGCGGACCTAACCCCCCTCCTCCCCTTCCACACCACCATCACGCCCCCCTCGCCCCCAGAATCAACAACCACCTTCCTCATCCTCCTCCACGGTCTCGGCGACTCCGAAGCACCCTTCGCGACATTCGCCCAGAACATGGCCCTCCCCGGCGTTATGTGCATCTCCGTCCGAGGGCCAAGCCTCCTCCCCGCATCCCTGCTGCTAGACACCGACACCGACACCGACACGGGTGCAGCCAGCTCAGACACCCACCAGAAACTGGGACACTACCACTGGGGTGACGACATTCATCTGGATAGCTCGACGGGGGAGATTGACCCCGATCCAGGCTTCACGCGAGCACACGGGCTGGTCATGGATAAATTAGTAAAGGGGGTCTTAGTGGGCGAGTGTGGATGGGATGTATCTGATGTTATGGTCCTGGGCTTTGGGCAAGGTGGTTCTCTGGCGTTGGGGATGGGAGCTGCGCTAATAATAAGGGGAGTAGAGGCGCGGGACATGTTCAGGGGTATTGTTTCGATTGGGGGTCCGTTGCCGATGAGTATGCTCTCGGGGGGTGGGAGGAGGGAGGGGAAGGGGGAGAAGAAGGGGGAGGAGAAGGAGAAGAGTCAGACGCATGTGTTGCTTTGTCAGGTTCGTGAGGAGGAGGCGCGGGTTGTGGAGAGAGAGTTTGCGCATGTGGATGTTGTGAGGTGGGAGAGGCAGGGAGTGAGTATGCCGAGGAATCGAGAGGAGATGTTTCCGTTGATGAAGTTTTTTGCGGAGAGGCTGCGGAGTGGAGGATGGTAACTTTAAAGTTCGGGGAGTTTGGGGGGGGGAGGTATGTAGATGCTTTATTCGGTACCTAGGTAGGTAGGTACTTGTGAATCTCCTCCCATAAAGTCTCCATTTTTTACATGTACGTGATATTTTTGGGGATAGGTAGCTGTTTCACAGGCACAGCAAGTCTCTTTACATCTATATATCCGTTCGTGTGCTTATGTGGCCATCGACATCGCCCACTTGAAGCATGTCGGCAAGCATATCCCACTTGACCGCATTTGCATCGCTCACCGCTCGCGCAACGCCGCGCAGACCGCTCCAGATGAAGCGAATATGCCTATCCGCCTCATTCTTCATGTCTCGCAGGCGCTGCTCATATTTCTTGGTGCTCACTTCGCTGTCAGGACCACCACCACCATCATCATCAAGTGCGTCCGTCGTCTCGCTGCTGATACGTCCCAACTTGAGTGCCAAATCCAGTACATCCAACATGCACTCGCGAATAGGCGTCAACCTGCTCCCGAGGCAAGCCTGGTCGGCCATGGCCTTTACGGCGCCATCGTGGGCGGCTATCAGTTCGTCCATATCGCTGGCAGTGGCAAGATCTTGTCCCAGCTGCGAGGTCAGCGGGGTGAGGACAATCGTGCTGAGGTATGTCTGCACGGTCGTGCAAAACCACAGCAGTTTGATGCGTATCGAGTACAACACGGCCGTGGCGTTCCAGTGGTCACCATCTGTCCGATAGCCATCGAGAACTTTAGGTTTGTGGAGCGCATACAATGCGCGCCTGAACTGGAGCTGGAGCGTAAACAGAGCCTGGTAGTGCTCAAAGCTGTCAGTGGTGAGGACCATCTGCAAGGGCCAGGGAACTCGATATTCCACTCGGATATTGCTCAGGGCTGTCTTCACGGAGTTGCGGGCCACCATCACGTCAGAGTCAAGTTCTTGCTGTGCTATTGTCCCAGCTACACCGACGGCCAGCCTACTCGGGTCGACGATGGTAGCAAAGCTATCTTGTGCGGCCGCTGTTAGTGCGTGGCGGTCTGACCAGTCGTCCCGCAGCTGGTCCAGCTTGCTGAAAATGCTGTCCGAAAAGGCGGCCGCAGTCGTGCCATTGGACATAAGATAGACCTCTTGCAGGGTTCCCAACGTGGACATGAGCGACCAGTCTTCAAATAGACATGCTTTCAGTATCGACGACGTCGCGCGGTATTTGCTCTGTATCCATCGATCAAATGCAGTGTCAAAAAGCTCGGAAAAGGGCACCAATTCTTGTCCGGCGGGACAAATCGCGTCGTAGTCCAGCGGCGGCTCAATCCTCTGCTTCGATGAAATGGCTGCTTCGTGCTTGCCCAGCAATTTGAGTACGACAACATTCTTCCCCGCATTGTATATGTTCGAGGCTGCGGTTCGTAGAAAAGAAGGGGCATGGAGAGCGCCATCCGGCGTTTTTCGCAGGTAATATCGGTCGTGCCAAGTTCGCCCAGGGGGCGTATGTGAGGATGTCTCCGCAACAAAAAACAAGTCACTTGCCAAAAGCAACTTACCCTCGTCCATCCAGAGTCGGATAGGCCTCAGATAGACGCGGAAGCACTCAGCAAAGATGCGAGCGAAGAATTCATACAGCCCGGATTGGCCGCTTAGCTGCGCCAGACACGATTTATCGAACACGAGCTCCAGGTATCGGAAAGGGGTTCGTTGCGGCTCTGATTCGATTCGTGATACGATCTCAGACAAGGAATATAGGGGTTCGAGCCAGGTCGCCAGCTCTGTCTTGGTCCTGACGAGGCTCACGACGTTGTCTTGTGTCGGCGCCGTCAGCTGCGCGTGTAGGCCAGAAATGCGCACATCCAGCTGTCGTAGTCTGTCTGAGATGCAATCCTGGAACGCTTGCAAATGTGGCACGTCCTGACGCTCTCCCGCAAACTGCCTCAGCCTTTGTAGATGGGCGCCGTGATCCGAGAATACTTGCATCATGGCCCTAAATGGCTCCCATTCCATGTTCTCGAGCTGAAACGAGGGATTGGCGACACCGGCCGAGCTGAACAGTGTGTTGTCAAGCCCTTGCAACATAAACAGAACATCTCGGATAATGACCACTTCCGGGACTGCCATCTTTTTCGTTTGTTTCCCAGGTTCCTCGGAGGACATGTTACTCTTCCTCCATTGCTGTGATGCCTGGACGTGCTCGAATGTAGACCGGTCTTCGGGCTGTATCACGTATGAGTTCGCGGCCTGTAGTCCCTGTTCCTCGTCCGCGACGAGAGATGTCGCATCTGATTCAGCCCTGGAGCCTTGCTCCAAGGTTTCATCGTCCGAGTGGTCGCTATAGTTGATGCATCTCCACAAGTCTTCATCTTGATCCCAACCATCTTGCTTTGCGATATCCTCCCAGCGCAAGTTCTCCGTCGTGGCCGTGTCGGCATGTATCCTTAGGGATTCGAGGTCGCGAAGTCGTGTCTTGAAGGTCGGTTGATCAGAAAGCTCCAAAAGTAGATGCAGTATTTCGGGGTGCCATCGTTCTGGGTGTATCTTCAGGGCGTCCAACCTTGCGCTCAGTGCATTGGCCAGGTCGTCTCGATTATTCACCCGAAACCGCTCATCAAGTCCGAGAAGCGCCCTTTCGACGTCGAAGTGATTCGTTTGCAGAAAAGTGTGTGACCGGAACTTTCGCAATGCTGCATCGCTCACCTTGTCCAGGCTCCCTGATTGCGTCTATCAGAATACTCAGCATCAGCCTCGACACGATTTTCCATCGATACCGTCAGATGAGCTCTGACTCTTCTCAAACGACTTTCTGGACCTACTTGACGCAAGGATGGAGCGCATGCCTCGACGAGCTCACGAGTTAGAGACTCAAGTCGGGATGCGAAAGCCATGTCGGGCAGTGTCTTCCATCTTTCGCTGCCTACTCGGCGTGGACACGAGGCATTCAAGTGCGACGTTGCAGCACGAGAAGAACATCCGTTGGCATCGCATCGATCATGATCAGTCCGGGAGTCTGCTCTTTTTCTTTTGGTGCGCTGATGGACACCTGCTAGTGTGCGCATGGGCGAGCTACTTGGTGATCGATCACTGATCACTGATCAGATACCATCATACCTCACTGACTAGGCAGTATACCTAACCTCAATAGGAGGTAGGTTGACGCGTCGCGTGGCTGATTCCTGTTACGTACCATAAGTTTAGGTACCTTTGGTACCTATGTACCTACATACCTCATAATGCGTGTGAGTGGGGTCCTTTTTTTTCGAGTGGCCAGGTCAACTTCGGATAGGTATTGCAAGCCAACGGCACGACAGGCAAAGCAAGCCCCTTTATTACCGAGTCGCCAGATCAAGTAATAAAGGCAGCATCATCTGGGAATCTGGCCCAAACGGCCTGTTAACTCTCCATCTCGTACAACGGTTTGGCCGTTGCCAATGACGAAATTCCTCTGCGTCTGACGTTGCGCCCGAGTTCCGCATCCCGTGAGACGAGCTTCCTCAGCC
This sequence comes from Claviceps sp. LM84 group G4, assembly GCA_018360345.1. Classification (NCBI taxonomy): domain Eukaryota; kingdom Fungi; phylum Ascomycota; class Sordariomycetes; order Hypocreales; family Clavicipitaceae; genus Claviceps; species Claviceps sp. LM84 group G4. Next base: position 5,333 of record SRQH01000582.1, read on the forward strand.
CGTCAACTGGGTTTGGCCCCATCAACTTTATCGACTTCATTGCCTCCTCGAATCCGAAACTTGTCCGTCATGGCCATTGCGCGTCCTGTTCGAGTTCTCTTCTTCACCGCCGCTGTGCTTTGGTGTCTCTTTCTCTATCAGATTCTCCGTCCCTCATCAGGACTGCGCGGCCCAGGCGAGCGATATGTCAACTTTGAAAGGGATCCCAATCTAGACCGTTCGTTGCGCAAGCGATTCCCACTCCATCCTGAGGCCTATACACATACATATATATATATATTTATATATATATATTATAACAAGTGTCTGACCATGTATTGGGCTTGCAGCTACGGGAGAACCACCGGGAGTTCTCGTCCGCCCTTCCCCAAAGTATGCGCCTGACGCAGTCGATACCGATCGCATCAATGCGACACTTCTGGCACTCGTGCGGAATTCTGAAGCCGATGATATGGTTATGTCAATGCAAGACTTGGAGAGGACATGGAATCACAAGTTCAACTACCCATGGACCTTCTTCAACGATGAGCCGTTCTCGGAAGAATTCAAGCAGAAGACGCAGGCCGCGACCAAGGCAAAGTGCAACTACGGTTCGTCGCAACGGCTTCTGGCTTGAGAGCGAAGGCTGGCTTGAAAGTGTTGGACTGTTTTACTGATCAGCAAGTCTTTAGAGCTGATTCCCAAGGAACATTGGGCAACTCCGTCCTGGATTGACCAGTCCCTTTACGACGAGTCCACATCGATCCTCGAAAAGAGCGGTGTACAGTACGCCAAGATGGTATCTTATCATCAGATGTGTCGGTGGAATAGCGGCATTTTCTATAAACATCCAGCCTTGGAGAATGTGCGATGGTACTGGCGCGTCGAACCGAAAGTCCACTTCTTTTGCGACGTCGATTACGATGTCTTTCGCTATATGCAGGACAACAACAAGACCTATGGCTTCACTATTACTCTCTACGATGAGCCCAAGACCCTGCCGACTTTGTGGCCCGAGACCATCAAGTTTCTTGCCGACCATCCGAATTACCTGCACGAGAACAGCGCTGTGAAGTGGCTCACAGACGATCAGCGCAGACCAGCACATAACAAAGGAGCGCAAGGCTACTCGACGTGTCATTTCTGGAGTAACTTCGAGGTCGCGGACATGGACTTCTTTCGCAGCAAGACGTACGAGGACTATTTCAACCATCTTGACCGAGCCGGCGGTTTCTTCTACGAACGCTGGGGCGATGCCCCTGTCCACAGCATTGCTCTCGGATTGTTTGAAGACAAGAGCAAGATTCATTGGTAAGGCGCTCTTTGTCTCTGAGTTCATTCGTTCGTCTTCTTATTACGATGGTTCAACTCATTGACTCTATTCTTCTCGTCCAACAGGTTCCGCGATATCGGTTATCAACACATTCCGTTCTTCAATTGCCCCAATTCTCCCAAGTGCAGTGGGTGTGTCACGGGTCGGCTGACTGACGGCGAAGCGTTCCTCCATCACGAAGATTGCAGACCCAACTGGTTCAAATATGTCGGAATGGGCTAATTGCTCACCTCTCTCCACATTTTTTCCTGTGCCAGAGAATCATTTTTATCCGTCAGCTTAATTTGGACGGTTTTTTTTTTTTTTTTTTTCTTTTTCGTACGAACCATGACGCATCACGGTCTTGATGAGAGGAAAAACTTTGGGATACCGGTGTTGGTGGCGCGTGTGCTAGAATTCGGGACTTTGACTGCTTTACTTTTTTGAAACAAGGGCACGCACGACCTCTGCAGGTCTTTTGACTGTCCATTAGTCGCTTATTAACTCTATATCGGAATCAATAACTTGGCGGAGAGAAGGGCGGGCGGAGGACGTGATTCATTCATTTTGGCCGATGGGACAGGTAGGGCGGACCGACGGAACGGTGCTTGATTCGCTACACGTGTGTGTACGTTTTTAACGTGATGATGAGCAAGCATATACTGTTACAACTCCTGACGAGCCACCCACGCAGAACTGGTCTCCCCATCCGTCTTCCCTCCACGCCATGCAGCTGATGACATTATCGCGTATTTTCTCGCGTCCGTCTTTCCCCGACGTCTTTTTCCTTGTTTCGTAGCCTGGCGGCCCCCAAGGAACCTTGATTCTGGCAACAAGCCTTCCCGAGAGTAGATCCCACACCCATACCCTACCCTCGCCATTTTCGCCATGCTCAACCGCCATCTCATCGCCAGCGACCACGTACTTTTCCCGGTGCCCTAGCAACGACTGGACTCGAATCTCTTCGTTTTTCCACACGGGATCTGCATACGCTCGCAGGCAAGCACCATTATCGCAATCCATCAATCGTATCTTGCTGTCCAAGGTGCCCACCAGCATCGATCTCCCATCCCTTGACATATCCAAGCTCGTCACACTCGCACACATGACATCCGTGGTGCATTTCCCCATTCTGACATCGTAGCTCCGAACGCGTCCGTCAACACTGCCAGTCACAACCTGCGGGCCACGAACGGCCAAGCACGTGATGGCATCACGGGCTTCATCAAGCACTTGGATAGGTTTCACGCTGCCGCTCTTGACATCCCAGATTCGCGTAGACGTGTCGAATCCACCACTCACAACCAACGAGTCCCCGTCGCCTGCAAAGCGTACGCAGTTAATCCGTGCAGTGTGTCCATGAATGTTGCCGCCGAATCGTCTCGTCGTCACCGCGGTGCCGACATCCCAGAGAAAGACGGATCGATCACCGCCTGCGGAGACAAACTTTTCGTTGTCTGATGCTACGTCCAGACTGAGAACTTCGTATCCATGGGCTGCATACGTCTGAATGAGTCGGCCCTGTGGAACGGACGCCTTCCCAGTAGATGATGGTGGCTCTGTCACAGTGCTAGGGGAAGAAGAAGAAGAAGAAGAAAAAGAAAAAGAAGAAGAAGAAGGGTTGTAGAGCCGGATTGCACGGTCCGCAGAACCTGTCAAGATGTAGGATCCTGGTGTTTTTGAGTATTTCACCGCATGAATAGGGCCTGGAAGAGCATAGTAAAGTCAGTCACCCCCGTTGTTAGTTTCCGTCTCTTGTGTTCAATGTAGTTTTGGGAAGAAAAGTTGCTGAGCAGACGCACCGCTTGAGCCGAGCAGGTAAGCCGCAGGTGTGTCTGGGAAACTCATTCTATGACTGACACGGATGATGCGTAGGAAGAGGGTTGATCTATTCTGTCTCTACGGAATAGATCCCCCCTTTTGTATGCAGATATAAAAGGAGCTAAGCGACCGGTCTATCTAGAGGGAGAGAGCTCATTCTTCCTATAGCATCGGGAAATGAAGCGGCTAGTCGGCTAACGAAGACGTGACGTTCAATATTATTGAACGTCTTCGGACCTAATAATAAAGGAGAGGGGGATGTGGCTGGCATTGTGATGTCTCATCCTCAGGCTCGCCAGTTACATATTGGATGATGAGCTAAGCCCCCCGCCAGCGGCGGTTCCGTGGTCTGATTGGCTGGGAGGTACCTAATCAGTTCGTCCCTGAATCCTCATTTGTTGCATGTATGTATGTACATACCAATCGTAATGTTTTGTGAAACCGCTGCAATATCCTGCAAGACGTCTTATTCTATTTCACGATGCTACGAATTGTTTGAGATCCGGTTCCATTGGTCTACATTGATGATCATTGGCTTGATCGCGCTCTGTCTGCGTAACAATGTCTACCTAGGTACTCAGTACTGAATCCTGATGGATCCTGCCCACGGAACAAACACATATGTATGTACCTAGGTACCTCTAATGTCAAGCTCGCAAAAAAACAAAATCAGAGGAAACAACAAAAGAATCCGCACGCACTTCAACTTATGCAAGACGTCTTTATTTTACGATGCTATGCATCGTTGTTTAGATCTGACTAGATCTATCTCGTTTCTCGGGTATTGACTATCCTCGTACAGTTCATACATTGTTGTCAGTTGACTCTGTCTGCATCACACAGTGCCTCCTGATGGTCTACTGATGGTCTAGCCCACCAAATATGCCAAGTTCGCAAACACAGAATCAGAAGAAAAAACAGCAATGACCCTTCATAATACGTGAGTGCGGATAAAATGCCGACTCTATTCCTCTCAAGCCACTAATTTCCGTAGGTAGAACGAAACATTACAGACAGACCATGTTCATGACTGAGTCGTTCCCAGCCTGTAGTAAGCGTACTGCCCGCATTCAAACAAAACGCTATGACTGAAAAAAAAAAAAAAAGTTAAAAAAGAAGAAAGAAAGAAAGACTCAATTCGGAAAGCAGTATATCACGTCCATTTCGAAAGGGTAAGCCCTCTCTAATGGCCGATAGATCTGCCATCGAGGCTGTTCAGATTCCTCGCCTGGATATGTCCCAACTTCGAAATCCTCAGTGGAAATAAGACGAGAGCCCTGATCACGAATCTGGTAGAGGTTCTGCAAACGTTGGTCCAAGAGCTGCTGATGAATGCTGGCATGCTCCCAAACATGGGACGTGCTGTCGACGGCTGTTTTTACCACCCTCATGTAATTCAAGGTGTGGCTGATTGCGCCGAGTGATCCTGTTGAAGTCAAGACATCCACGGCTGTTGTCCCGACCGTGGCCAACGCGGGTGGGGGTACGCTCAAAATACTTGGTCGAACTCGCAAGATGCGATCCAAGCAGCAGATGATGTCCACTATGTTTCTGGCGTTCTCATGGCACTCTTGGAAGTGGCTAGCTCGTGTCTCGGCGGGCAGTTCCGCCACTGACAAGTGATAGCGGTTCAATAGAATGATGGCGTGATGACAGAGCAAATGCATGGTCAAGAACGATCCGACCTTGCCAGAAAAGGCAGCAGACTCGAGGTTCGAGCCACTGAAGGAAAGTCTCGATGGTAGGTTCGTGAGCCACTCGAGTACCCGTCTTTTCAAGTGATGGATGCGAGGTCTCTCGACATCAGAAGAAATAGGCCTGCGAGCTAATCGATCCATGGTTGATTGGCAAGATGACCAAATGTGAACCATATCAATGAAATGGCAGGTGATACTCGACGGTCTCTCGGCATATGCACGAACGCTCGTTTCGTGAGGACTGAATACTGGCATACAGACCTCCACTTGCTTCTCAAAACTCTCCGTATCAGAGGGCAGTCTGACATATATGTCTTCGCCGTTAATCATGGTTGCGCGAGCCGGGAAAAGGGGGCTGAGTCGCTCCAGCAAGAACAGGGACCAAAAGGTTCGCCTTCTCGCCTCGGCGTAACCTACTCTATTCATGCCGATGAGCAAATCCTTGAGTGCGATATCTCTCTGGTAATCAATTTCCTGGTTGAGTTGCAGGCAAACACCGGTGGCAATGGCGGATGACAAGAGTTCATTGGCCTCCGCGAGTCGGTATGTCGCAATATTATATACTGCCAACAGGATTCTGCTCTGAACCAATTGAAGACAAGGCGTGTTGAGAGACTTTTGAGCATAATTCGCCACTTGCGCATACTCGTACGAGATGTGCTGGGGTCCTCCGGATAGAGCGACTCCAATGGCCAAGACGCTATACAGCAGCATCATGTCCTCTGGGCCCTTTTGATGCACAGAGCTAGACACCCAGGATGTGTAGATGTCTTCTTGCAGGAAGCGAATGACGATAGTATTGTCGATATGTCCAAAGAACTGAGATAATACCGTGCTGATTGACTGAGGATCAGAGACGAAGGGATCGGTTTGCCAGGCTCTATGCAAAACATCATCGGGGATTCGGGGACTCTCTGATGCTGCCCTTTCCGTGGGATTCGTGGACTTGGAATGATCCATTGGCCTGAGCATACCGGTAGACCAAGGCTCGCCGTTTGTTGCATATGACGAATCTCGTGCAAGTTTCACCCTCTTGTTGGCTTGCGCAGTTTCTGGGAGCGGTTCACGCAGCATTACGCGAGGCGAGATCGGAGAGGGCGAATGACTCGAGGGATGATCTTGATCACCCCGCCTTGATACAGTACTTGCGTTTCGTTGATCGTCGATTTCGGCAGGTGGCGTAGACGGGGAAGTGCTGTGTCCCCCTCTTGGCCTAGACCGATGATTAGTATCTGTTTCGGGACAGCGTACATGAAGAGGGGGGGGGCTTTCATGGCGACTCACGCATTCTTAAACTTGCACACTCGCCCAAACTTCTCACACTGAACGCATCTCGGATACTCGGGTCGCACTTGATCTTCTTTTCTCTGCACGTGATGCAGGCGATGGCTAGTCGTTTGCGAGGTTTGCCGGCTTTCGTTACTCCCCAGTGAGCGTTCACAGCCTCGCCGTCGATGACAGTCTTGCAATGGCTTCCGTCGTCGTAAAAATAACACATGCCTTCGCCAGGAACTTCTGTCGCACGGACGAATCGTGGCAAGAAGTGAGATCCGGTCCAGATTTTTGGTCCAAGGCCATCTTTGGTAGGCACGCCCTCAGATACGGCAGAGCTGTCTGGTGTTGGTGGCGCGCTTAGTGTCGACTGTACCCTTTGAGGACCTACATAGTCTCTTTGCAAGTCTTTGGCAGTGGGGAGCTGTGTTCGAGGTCGGTCATCCAGAGGTTGAAATGGTGCATCTCTTGAGCCGAGAGTATATCCTGTATCTGGATAGATGGGCCATTTGCTGCTTTCAGATCCATGGCGCACATCAGGTCTGCCTAGGCATTGCTCGAGAGACTTTGGAGATCGATGTCCAGAGAACGAACGAATCAAAGACTGGGGGTCATGACGTGTGTCGTAGGTGCTACGCGGTTGCGAGATCGGAGGAGACGATAGCGAAGGAAAGTACGATCTCGAGTGACGTCCGATGCTTGGAGAGGCCCCCGACCGTTCGCGTGGTGACTGCGCAAGATGTGGCGTGTCCCTCCCAACCGATGCATGCCCACCTCGCATGGCGGACGGCGGACCGAACAGACTGTGTAATGACGGCAGCTGCTGCCGTGAAGAGGTGTGGCTATTCGACTCCGATTGATCCCGACTGAATCCCCTCAGTCCAGTGGCCGGCGATATATCGGCACCAGATGCCTTGTCATAGCTGGACATGGGAAGTGATGTTGTGCTTCTATGGATCCAGGCTTGTTCCGTTGTGGGAGAAGATCGAGAAGAGAGCGACGAGGCACCGGGGCTCGCCAGCTCAGGCGGGGTGTCTGGAAGATCCAAACGATGACGAGGTTCGAAATTTGATAAACTCCCCATTGGGAACACTGCGGCAAGGGTTTGCGGCAACCTGAATCGGATTCGACAGGTGTCGGGTCCTGATCCTTCCACCGCGTGGATAAGTTGCGGCCCTCAGATAAATCTTTAACCCTCGATTCTTTGGATTGTTGGCCCGGCAAATGTTCAAGGTGCGTTTCAAGTGCTCACTGCTATTGTCGTTTAATAACACACTTTCCGCGCGCTGGAAGATGAATCGAGGCGACTGCTACTGTCGTTGACTCGATGGCCTGCAGTCTGCTTCGAGCTGATGCCTTCAACTCGGTTATGTCAAGAAGGAAACCGTCCAATTCATGAGAGTATCAGTGGGTTCATTAATAAGGGCATCCGAGACATCAATTCTGCGAGTCGTCACAAATGTATAAAGAACGGTGCCATTCGCGACAGTCTGGGGTGTGGGCTGGTTTTGTGCTGGCATCGGTTGGACAAGGAATCCATCGATGAGTAAAGATTCGCCAGGCTCCAGGAACCGCGGAGCCGCGGAGCCGCGCTGGAGACAAGCCAAAAGTTCCACGTCGGAGCTGAGCTCTGCATCATACAAGCCGGTCCGGAAATGTCACCAGGAAAGTCTACATAGTACATACATTACTACATACCGCCAGACCAAGCCAGCCTCTTGCTGCCATGAACGACCTACACCATACGGAGCAACTGCCGCACGTGTTTTGCCTCTGGTGCCAGGGCCGGCTGGCGAAAGTACGGAGTACCTAGGTAGGTACGGGTACATACATACATACGCACATACGGAGTACCTAGGTAGGTTCCCAAACCGCTTGACGGCAGGCATAAACGGCCTAGCGGGTAATTGCACTGAGGGGGCAGAGTCGTCAAAGTGCCATTCTTCCAACGATTTTGATGCTGGATCGGCTAGACCCCTCAAGGGTCAAGGGGAGGGGGGGGGTGGGCCTTGGATGTGCTCCTGCATTCCGCCGCAACGTTCAGGTCAGCTGGAGAACGAAGACCAAGCCCCACCAAGACACGGGGGTGTGGACCGTGTGGTGCGTTGTCAACCAAGATCTTTGGAGCGTCATTCGAAGCTCAAGTGGTCTCACAGCAAGTCTTGTCCGGCAACCGATTAGGTACAGTGACCGGGTGCCTGCATTTCTGTATGGGAGAAGCCTATCTTTGGCTACATATGAGGAAGCTTATTCCGTGTATGTACATACATACATACTCCGTAGATAGGTACATATGTACATATCCTGTGGAGGACTCGAGGCCTCGGACCCGGACCACTTGCAAAGTTGCAACTGCTCATGGCTCCAGGCAGCAAGGATGAAACAATCACTTTTCCGATGGACCCCGGTGAGAATTACCGTACGGCAGAAGTGCTACCCGTGTTATTAAATTCCCGGTCGTCAACGGGGCCGAAAGGCCGTGCCCAGTCACCATTATGTATGTATGTATGTACCTCTCGGATACAGAGTTGGAGTATGTACGGAGTACGGAGTAGGTACGGAGTACAATGCCGGCTTGTAAAGTGGATTAAGTGGATCGGCAGCAACTTATACATTGGGTACATACTCCGTACATACAAGGCACACACTCACGCCAAGCAGGGTCTTCGGAGATGCAGCAAGGACTTGTGTTCGGTAGGTCATCCGGTGGACGAGGGGGTAGCACCGTAGCACAACCAACAACCGCGCCTTCCCGGCAATGCCTTCGCCCTGCTGATGCAGCGTACCTACCGCCTCCTAGGCAATGCCTCGGTTGTGGACTGAGATACCTATGTATGTACCCCGAGACATGGAGATCAAGCTGAACCTCAATCGCGAGGCTTATTTATCCAGGACCTTAACATCTCGGTCATTATCTCGCATTATTTACATGCTATGTCCCTGGGCAGGGGCAGGTGAGAAGTGAAGCTTACATACCTAGCCACTCGTGAGTCGTGACTCCGTGAGTCGTGGCTTCAAAGGCCAGGTGCTGGAAACATTCCGGAATCTACGGTTGCCTGCCAAGCACTTATCTCGGCGGCGATATGGTCACCAAACCCCTGTTGAGAGGAACACTTTGGTCGTATGCAATCGCGCATGACTCATTTATTAGGGCATACGGAGTCGACCGTCCGTACGAAGTATGATGCAAGAAATTACGAGCTCCATTGGCAATATGACGGGAATGTTAGCCTTTGTCTCTCACAACATGATGAACCCCCCGAGTTTCTTCGACTGTCGTATGTACTTTCAGGAAGGTCATGCACAGATGATGAAGTTACGCGCCGGCGATTGGGGGGGGTCATCACTATCAGGGTCTGCGCTGGCTCGTCTTGAATGAAGCCACATTCTGGTTGCCTGACAGGCCGTTGCAAATCATTCACTATCACGACTCACGACTCACGACTCTGAAAGTTGACCGCGTGTTTATTCATATCCGGTTGGGACAAGATGCAAGATGCAACCCTTCTGCGAGTAAGCCATTGCGGACGGACGAATGGGTTCTTCGGGCCTACTCGGAACTTGGAAGGCTCGTGGTAAGTTGTAACTGACAAAGCTCCTACCTATCGCTTAACCGGGACCGGATTCAAAACAACTTTCGGCTGGTGTTCTCGTGATTGACTGTGTGATGTGTGATCGGACATGGCGCCTCTTTAGGAAATGCACAGCCGGGGTTTTTGCTCTCGACACGTTTCAAAGCCGGACAGCGTGGACAACGCGAGTCTTGTCGCGGCTATAGGGGTCAAGGTCGCAGACTCGCAACTTGCAAGGGTGTGTGGGGGAATGAAAATCTCCATTTGAGATGGCGCAAAAGCGAGAACGAGCTGGTAATGTGATTCGCCGTCTCCAATACCGTCCCCTGCCGAGAAAAATGCTGCCGATGCATATGTACCAGGTACATATGTACATACTCCGTACCGTACCTAACAAGAGGTGCAGCGGTGGAACAACGAACAGCCGGGCTGGGGCCACACTAAAAAACGAAATCCTGCGTACGGACTCACGGAGTAAGTAAGCGACGCTACGTACCTAACCTACGGTTGCTCGATCCGCGTTCGTCGAGTCTTGATCCAACTTCAAGTTCAAACCCAACAAGCAGGTAAACATGCCGCTGCGTGCGCCTCATGATGATACCTAGCAACAAAATATCTTGTCAGACTGTACTCCGTAGACAGGCCACGGTACCTCGCAGCATGGGTCTTATGCTAGCGCAGTTCGCCATTCTCTTTGACATTTGCTATTGATGATGATTTGCAGTCTTGTTCAGCCTGCCTGTTTCTTCGTTGCCCTTCCCGCTATGTATGTATAATACGGAGTACGGAGACTTGGCGAGCACGGAAAATGCTCGTTAGCCTGGGATGCGCCTGGGATGAGGCGCTTATTATTACACTGTACATGTACATACTCCGTACTCCGTACTTGGGGAGAAAAAGACCCTCAACGTCGTATTGTGCGCGTCCCACCTCCACCCGACCAGATGGATTCCAATCGGCGTACACCATGGACTCTGGAGGGAGGAAGGGGCCTTGTATCTTTTGACGACACACCCTGCCAAGACCAAGACCACGATGTGGTTTTCTGGACGCAACGTGTCGGTAGTCACCGACCGATTGACAGCCTGTCAAGCGGCAAGCCAAGCAGGCGGGCGGGGATGCATGCCGTCGCATCTGGAGGCGCACCAGAACTATGTATGTATCTACGCACTTATGTACGAGACAACAAATACATACATAGGTATGTATGTACATACTCCGTAAATACAGTCAATGTGGCGATCGTCTCTGGCAGATTACACAGCAATGTGTAGGTTCATGTTTCGCTAACATAAAGTCATCCATCTAGGTACCTCTGGCAAGCCTCGGAGCCGTACTCCGTGACGTGCCAGTCTGTGTGGCGATCGATACCACCAACGTCGCGCGCACACGGGAATCTTTCGCCATTTCAATTGGACCAACAGAAGAAGAAAAAGGGCATCTGTGATACAAAGTGCAGCTTTCGGCGCTACGACGCCACGGCCGAGACAATCCTGAATCGGCAGTTGGAAGCAACTTGGTGGTGGTGTTGTTTTTGATGAATGGCAATGAGGGGGCGGCGGGCGCCCGGCCTAGGAGGTAGGTAGTAAGGTACACATACATACGTACCCCTAATGTACCCATGTACCTAGGTACTTCTCCCGGCAAACTGTGGAGCAAGGCAAGGTAAAACGTCCACAAAGTCACCAAATCGCAATGCCGAGATCTGGCAGTGGTCTTATTGTGTCATTGCCTGCGTCACATGTGCATAATGTGTGTGCAGTGGCTGCTTGTACGAGCCGACCGGGTCTACCTCTAATACCTAATACCTAGGTATGTATGTACATATGTATGTACTTAAGGGCACTGCCTTTTCTGACAGGACTTGTCTGGCATGGAGCATGCATGAATAGGTACATAAGACCTCACGAAATCAAAGACATATTCCGTAAACGAATGATGCGTCTATTTCCGGGGGGAGATGGGGCCTTTGAATCCTGCTTGCCGTCAGGCGTCATTGTGCGTCACCCCCCCCCGTACATGCGACGACTCCACGAGAAGACGATGAAGGCAAGGCAATTGTGGCTGCAAAGGGGGCTCTGATGTACGCCGCCCTTTTTCGGCTTCTCTTTCGAAAATACCTACCATCAAGATGAAAGGCTCAAAGAAGATTCAAGCTAGAAAATGATGCAGAATCCTCTGGATGAGCATTCATGTCAAGCGGCAAGCCTCCCGATGCCCTCGTCTCAGGTCTCGACGCGTTGACGTCAACAAGGTGCTTGTCGGATAGCGCGCAGACAATTTCGAGCACTTTTCATTGTTTTCCCTATTCGCATTGTCAGGTATGTAGGGTAGGGGTAGGGGTAGGGGGGATGAAATTGAATCGCCCGTTAGTAGGTACTCCGTGATGAGTCCGTATCCTGCAATACATCAGTGCCTCCGGAAAAATAACGCCCAACACCACATTGGACCCATAATGAATCACCACACCTATTTATTTCACTTTTTCGCCGTCGGGCCATTTAAAATGTCAAAAATGTGT
>SRQH01000583.1:0-17495 GCA_018360345.1 Claviceps sp. LM84 group G4
CCCCCCCCCCCCCCCCCCTAATCGCCACCTCTGCCAGTATCAGTCAGCTTCGTACGTACTACGCTGGCGACGGGCGGCGTTCTGTCTTGTTTTCATGGTGCTTCTGTGCCCTTTCTATGCATTCTGTGTACAGTGTAGCCCTAACGTTGTCTCTGTATAGTTCCTATTGTTTTTTTATGACTGGTTAGTCTACCTATGTCTTTTCTATTTACAGATCATCCTTTCCGACCCCAGATACGTGTCTCGACTCTCCCCTCTCCGGTGGCTCTATCCCATTTTCATGTTTATCTTGCGTTGTGACCATACTGTACATACCTAGCCTGTTCATGTACCCATAATCTTCCGACTTTCAACCTCTCTCCGCCCTCCCCAAATCGGCATGACTCAGTCTCGTACGCAGGCGCCGTTCTGTCTCGTTTCCACGTTGTGACGTTCCTTGTGCATTATATCTATGAAGAATATGCTGTTTCTGCGGTAAGTACTCCGTATCTCTCCACTGCATCTGCCTTGCTGATTCATATCTCCCCTCATCACAAAATATCCCCCTCCACCATCTGTTCCCCCTACCCACTGGCCCATATCGACATCCTCGCCGACATGAGTCACCCCCGTATGTACGCTCGCTCCTCGCGCTCAGTTCCATCTCGTTTCCACGTTCATTCTACATGCATTGCTCCTATGCCATTTCTGTGTTGTCTCTCCGTTGCATCTGCCCTATTCGTTCATGTCTTTCCTGTTGAAAAAAACAATATCCTCCGACATCCGATCGGAATCACCAGTGACCACGATCTCCCCTCGCCTCCTTCCGAGATCGCCCTCTCCGCTAAATAACTTCGCACAAAAAGCGCGCATTGGAACATGTCCACACTCCACACCTCTACGATCCAATCACTTCTGAGCCTTACAGTCTTCCTGTAGGAAACAATTTTCATCACTGGAGCAAATTCACCCCATTGAACCCCCCGCTTCCTATTGCCTACCCCCGTGCCTTGGTTCCCCATGACACTTATGCAGAGCGTCGCCAATACATCGCGTCTGCTGACCAACACAACACGCCACTCGCAGCGGAATCTCCATCCCCAAGCACGCAGCGCGGCAGCATGAACATGACTCGAAGACGCGTGCTTTTTTCATTCATGGTGTCGATTCGTCTCCGAGAGGCGTGTTGTTTTCTTTTTTTTTTTACCCTTCTCTACGGAGTAGTTATGCACTCTTTTCTAGAAGAATGTACCCATGCATACACGGTACATGCAATCTATATGGGCCGTGCCGCAGGCGGCAGGTCAGATCGGATCAAAAAGCGGTGTAGGCGGACAAGGTCTTTTCTTCGTCTTGTCTTTCCTCAGTCCCCTCTGGAGCGTAACATTGAGGCTCGGAGGGCGCGCGCGTTATCTGGCGAGAATCATGGGTTTTCTGGAACCGTGAATCTTCGACGGTTGGAGAAGCTGTGCCATCTCACAAAGAATTAGGTGTTCCATGGGCAGACCACGAATTGGGCACCAATGGACACGGACTCGGTGGCGACTTTCATGATGGAGAAGCTGCTGTGCAGACTTAAACTGGAGGATATCGAAGAAGTCCAGGAGTTCTGAATCCTGATGGGAAATCTGAAGACTGAGCAAGACTCAAGTATCTGACGCTTGAGAAGTACACAGCTACGTCGCGACTGAGGATTATCTAGAAACGCGTCAAGTTAGTACGTATGTTGAATTTGAAAGAGTCTAGTACCTGCAATTCGACAACAGCCCGTAATCTTACTGGCCGAGGCGCATGGACGAAAACGACTGTTTGTCTGGATGGCATCGGTACCTTGGTACATACCTCCAGGTACAGTAGGTACCTAGGTACCTGGTAGGTAGACAGGGAGGTCAGGGACCCTCCCTCTGTACCCGCCCCCGCCCCGGGGAGACCCAAAAAAAAAAGGTAGAAAAAGATGTGGGCCTAATCCGTCCAATCATTGTACATGCCTTGACCGAAATTGACCAGGACAACATGAGATATTCAAAAGGCACGAGACACACCAAGATGCGGTGTTCAAGTGTACGCGTGGGTTGTACGACGTCTCCACATGCATGATGTGCTGCGAGCTCGCGAGACAAGCAGCGCGCGAGAGATGAAGACGTGTGCATGTTGGCGGCGAAGCAGATTGCGAGGTCGGACAACCCAGTGTTGACACCTGTCTTCAAGACGGCAGCGGCGGGACATTGTCGATGTATGTATTACTATTGGAGGTAAGTTGAATGGCTCTTCTCTTGGACACATTGTCACGCATTATGTGAAGCCGGTTGTGTGTTCTCTCTTTGGTCCATGCTGCTCTGCTCCCAAGTGGATCGTTGGTGACTGGTCTCCTGAACGCTGGTCAGTAGGCGAACACAGCACCTCGTGAGTCGTAGGTACAATCAGACTTGGATGTGGTCATTTCCGCGTGGCATCCATGCTCTTCGCTGCTTGTATATGTTTGTACGTACTCCGTATGTACCAGGTTGGAAAGGTACCTACCTAATCATTCTGGGGATGAGTGGAGCGCCGCCATGGTAACAGCCACCGTGAGCCACGACCTTTGAAATTGAATGCAGTCCGGGACTCCGGCATATGGAGCCACCGAAACATGACTCCGAATGAGACAGTCACAGCCAATCCACTGGCCGGGTGTGAGTGTGCGCCTTTTATTACGGAGTATGTGCCTATTCGTCAAACGCAGAAGATGTAGCCAGATTCATGTAGATAATGCGTCCACTGTCCAGGCGACGAGGACGTGGCGCGGCGGGAACAAGACGTCTTCATTTGGGAAACTTGACCTGTCGGTCTTGTAGAACGCGGATGTAAGGTGACGGGCGTGCATGCATGAAGATGACGCGCCTGATTGGCTCCGTAGCAGTCATGACGATGGCGGCATCTTTGTCTTGCGTGAGTGGTTACGGTTTCCATGGCAATCAAGCCGATCGTTTGCTGGGAAGACTTCTGTTGAGGCGGCTATCGTGCTGCATTCCTCGTCTGCGATAGAGTTGCGTCGTTGAACAATTTCAAGTACTCAGCTCGATGCGTTGATTCATTGATAAGGTGATGGTTGGTGAGGGAATTGATCCTGTTTCGTCACCAGACAATCGTCAGGTCGGGCCGGCGAACCCGTCGTCGGTGCGTCTGAGATATGGGAAGATCAGAACTTTGAAGGTGGCAGCGCATCGAATGCATCGATCCACAGTTGGGCTGCGCTCGAGTGGACGGGTAGGTATGTACTGGGCAAAAGGGACGCAGAAAGATGCAAGATGGTGAACAGACGATCTTATTGATGCTGGTCAGTGGTGATACTGATGACTCCTCAGCGATGTCCAATGCGGTGCCCACACGAACCGAAAGTGGAGCCGCCTGCTGGAAATTGGGACTCGGGAGTCGGGACTCGTCGGGGGAGTGGCGGGAGAGCAGACTGCCATTCCCTGCCGTCTTGGGCCCGCGGACAAGCCATGCCGAGATTGAATAACCACAAGACCAGACCTCTTCCATCTGGTGTACAGTGTGCAGCACATGAACAAAGACGAGGGAAAATAGGCGAAGCCAAAACAAACAGTGAGGCTGTACTCTCGAACTTGGCGAGGATGTGGATAGTAGTAACTGTAGGTAGGTAGGTACCTAGGTAGCCTAGTACCTATGTACCTGGTAGTGGCATAGAACACCAATGCTGGGTCTCTAGACTCGACATCGATTCATTTTTGTTCTTAAATCATGCTGGATCGGGGCCCAGAACAGTCATAATAATGTTAACCCAGACATTAGACCCTAGATCGAGGCTGGAAACCTGCTGCTGGAGTTGTACTGCGCACGTCAGCTGCCTTGGTGTTGTCGACCAGCTACCACTCGTCTTCAACCTCTGTTCGCATTCTTCGCAACTCGAACCAGTACCAGCTCACCGTGTTGGCAACTACTGCAACCACCCCGGTTAGTCTTGCGTCTCGTCCTCGTCCTCGTCCTCGTTCTCGTCTTCATCCTCGTCCTCGTTCTCGTCTTCGTCACCCGCCAGTGACGACACGCCCCCCCAGATCCATCACCGGCGTTCTGGGCGGCAAAACGTCAGGACGTCAGCAAAAAAAAAAGCAAACGACGCGGTGGCTTCTCGCCTCCGACTTTTTGGAGCTTCCGTGCCTCACGCTGGCCAAGTGTCTGTCTCGCGGAAGCTGCGTGTAAAGACAATTGGGCGAGGCGGGATTGGACCAAGAAAAACAGACAACCATGTGTTGAACGTCGATGAAAGCCTAAAGGGTCCATCGGTGCATCCACAATCGGTGTGATGCGAATACGTATCCCGTACATCCAATGTACAGTCGTCCATGGAAACGCCCCGACTTGCGCTACAGACCACCTTTGCGGAACAGGCTTGCGGAACCGGCCGCTGAATGGACGCATCTCTCCATCCATTTGTCTATTAATTAGCTTCGCGCCGTCCGTCGTTTTTTGTTGACTCAAACCTCATTCCCATCTCGATTGCCTTCGCCCACGCACTCGACTCCCCAGATACCTATCAACACTTCTCCCGCATTTTCTCTCTGCTTTGATCTGCCTGGGTATTGATAGCATCGGGCTCAAGCCGCATTGACTCGGCTTATTGACGCATGAGTGAATGCCCGACTGTGGCCAGCTCATACATCTCCGTTGCCTGTCAAGTTTCAACGTTACCCAATAACAACAGGCATTTGCCTGCCGCCCCTCTGCCCCCGTCTCCTCTCGCCCCCCCCTGCCTTTTCTGCGTCGTCCTCCAGGCTCCGACATCTCTACATTCATCTATTTTCTATTTAAATCCTCTCTCCTCCGCAGCGGCATCTCCCTCGCTCCCGAGCTCGGGTCCAGCAGCCCCTCAAGTATTAACGTCCCAGAGACGTCAAGGATATATACCTGCCCAAGACCCCATACACCGACCCGGCGTCCACCATCAACAACAGAAGGTCGACGTCCGCGCCCTCACATCGCCATCCATCTCCCGCGCTTGTGCGACCTTTACACGATCTGAGCTTGAGCTGGACCACTGCGTTGACCTGACCTAGGTGACCTTCACCCAGGACAAAACGCTTCGTCATCAGTTCCCTGCCCATCTGCATAGCTCACCATGACATCCGGTCCCAAGAATCTATACCGCGTGGCACATGTTGAGGACGCCGCCGAAGAATCTGGAGACTGCATCGTTGGCAAGCCCGGCACCCGCAAGTACGCCACCCGGGCGACCCCCGTGACTCCCGTCCCTCAGTCCAAGGCCAACACGAGCAAGTCACGCTCGGATAAGCGACCTGTCGCTCCAACAACTCCCTCTGCATCTGCTGATCTTGTGTCTGAACCTCAAGATGCTGCCGATGAAGACGATGCACTGAGGGATGAGAATCAGCCATCTCGAGAGGACAGTGACGAGATCGATGCCAGGGCAAGAGATCGTGCCGAGCGTAGAAGAGAGCGGAGGCTGCGGGATGACGAGAAAAAGGCCCAGGCCGCCGTCACCTCTACCAAAGATGATACGCGGGCACAACGACTGCATCGACCGACAACGCTGAAGCAGTCGGCTACACAGCCACTTCCGAACCCTTCTTACAGAAGGGGTTCTACAGATGAGATGCCGATCTACGCCTTCCCGCAGCCGATCCCATCTGCACCTGGCCCCGGGTTTGATCCCACATCCGGGAGCTATTTTGACGGGCAACAGTTTAGACCTGTGCCCATGAACATGGTGTGGCATCCACCCCGTCAAGTCGCAATGCCTTTTCCTTCTCCTTCATTCCCTCCCTATTCGATGTGGAATGGCTACGGCGCACCCCCGAGCGGATATATGCCCCCATCCTCACTTCCACCGCCCGATGGCTATGCGCCTGGGTACTTTGATGGCATGCCTGGCCCGAGTCCGCAGCCTCAGATGCATCAGCTGCATCAGCGCTTCGATAGACCTGGCCCTGGGATGGGATACCCAAGACCGCCGCCCTCCTCCTACTATGGCCCCAGTCAGGGTGACTACCTCTGGGCGGATGCTCCTCTTGCCCCGTCTATCGAGCGCCGTCCACTACCGAAGTCCCAGGCTCAGCCTCAGCCTGCAGAGGATTCCCGGAAGAAGATGCCACCACCAGACGCTGTTCCCTCGAAAGCGTCTCGCCCAAAATCATCCCTGCCATCAGCATCTTCTTCGTCGGCCCGCCCAACCTCCCATCATGGACACTCAAAGCCCCGGGACTCCCACAGGAGATCTGTCCATGCCGCCAACAAACGCGGCGACTCACCCGGCAAAGCTGAGCAAGACCATGATGCGTACTCTCCCGATGGTGAAGATTTCGACGACGACAACGTTGAGGGGGAATATCAAGACCCAGCAGCCCCCAAGACTCGTCGTGGCTCTACCAACCACCATCACCGCCGCCATCACCATCAGCACCACCAGCCCCAACCCCAGCACGAACCCGAACCCGAACCCCGAACAACACCATCCACCCGAAAGCACCGCCCTCCCCCATACGACTCCCACGCTCCTACGCCCCCTCCTCTTTGCCCCAGCGGCCTCGGCCCCAAGTACGAGAAGAAGTACTACGACGCGCTAGCCTACCAAGAAAAAGTCAGCCGCCGTCCTTCGCCCTTCTCACAAGTACCCCTCACGGCCGAGCATATCCGCAAGGCAGGCCGTCGGGGCGAAGTCCCCAGCAGTCACTCCACGCGGAGTAGCCAAAACAGCCGCCGCGGGGAGGAGAGTTCCCACAAGAGGAGCAGTGGCACGCGTACGTCGCGGACACAGAGTGGTGGTGGAGAGGACTTTAGGATAAAGATCTCGGGGGGTGCGCGGCTGCGGGTTTCGGGCGCGGAGATTGATTGCGGAGATAATGCGGAGATTGTGTTTGCGGGGCCGAGGGGTAGAGGCGGCGCTGGTGGTAGTGGTAGTGGTAGTGGTAGTGGTAGTTCCAGCTCCGGAACTGCGAGGATGGTGGAGGATTTGAGGAGTAGGAGAGGGGAGAGAGAAACAGAAAGAGAAAGAGAGAAGGTTTTGCCGCGGAGACAGAGGGGGGGAAGTCCAGGAGAATGGAGTACGCAGGGTGGAGGGTCGCGCGAGAGGGAGAGGTCGTCTAGGGGATCGCGGTGATGAGCTGCGTGCGGAGTTTCGTTGCTTCAGATCGATGGACTTCTTGTTTGTCGTGGATGGCCGGCCTGTGTGTGCTATACTATACATACCTGGTATGTGGTTGTTGTGCGGTTTGGCTTGCGCGGCGAGGGGTTCTCTTCCTCTCTCTTTTTTTTTTTTGCTTCTCTACGAGATACCCTTGGG
This sequence comes from Claviceps sp. LM84 group G4, assembly GCA_018360345.1. Lineage (NCBI taxonomy): Eukaryota > Fungi > Ascomycota > Sordariomycetes > Hypocreales > Clavicipitaceae > Claviceps > Claviceps sp. LM84 group G4. The sequence goes on from SRQH01000583.1 coordinate 7,277, forward strand.
AATTGGGAATATGATGGCCTCTTGTTACTGAATGCAAGACTGTTCATGACGGACGAAATACATACTAGCATGGGGTTTGGCGTCTAAGGTCTTTTTTTTTTGGGGGGGGGTGGGGAACACGACATTCTCAACTTACAAGACTTCGGGCTCACATTGGGAGGTTTTACTTACGGATAATTTGGCTGGGTGATCAGGTCTTTGGTTACATTGGCAAAAAATAACAAGCTCTCTTCTCTGGAAGTTCATTGTGTATATCATATGACAATTACCTGCCTTGGTAGTCGAAGTCCACGTTCCCTTGTTTCTCGATGAACCGTCATATAACGATGATTGGTGAATCAAGAAGCCGATGAGTTCAGCAACTGCAGGATCATCCCACGCCCGATATACCCAGAGGGATGACGGCCTTGCGGCCTAGAGGCGTAAAATAGAATACATTAAACATACGGAATCCATGGATGATGCTTCTTCATACCCCGAGAGTGATGACTTGGAGAGAAGATGATTGAGTGCACCAAAGCGTAGACGCAGCTATGTGCCTATCGCAAGACTAACTGTCAATTATACTCTCATGCTGACTGGCGATCCATCTGCACTAATATGACGTCCCTGAATGGTGGAAGATCCGACGATCTCATTGGCCTTACGACTGCACCGTACGACAGTCACCGGCACGACCCCTTCCGTGGCGATCGACACGCGGGGCAAGTTTCACTCGCGGAGTCGCGGGGAGGTGGGGCTGATTGAATGGGTTGCCCGGCCAGCGGCGGTTTGTTGACAGGTGCGTCATCTAGATGTCTTCTGGACTACGGAGTACAGTCTGGGTACGGGTGACGGGCGTGATGAATGGGCAACTGGGAAGGAAAGCACGGCATGACCATTGACACAGAGAAATTAATGTGGTTATTTATGACTACCAGTCACCATTGCAGTGATCAGTATCGTCTCTTTCAGAATTAGTTGAACGTGACGCTGTTGTTGGTGTGTGGAAGCGGCAGGTACACCGTACATAGGTAGGCAGGCATGTATGTACAATCTAAATTCTAAGTACAGGTACATACACAGGCCAACCTCTTTGGCTCGCACACCCCCAGCCACGGCAATTTCTAAGGGCTCGTTTCTGGGGGAACTCTCGACACATGCTGCAAACAGCACGGCCATCTTTTCCCTCTCCATCATCATCCATCCGATTCTCATTCCATCCAACACGTGCACTCCCACGATTTGCATTCCTGCCTCAAGAAACCCCCTCTCACGGTCTCACCTACCGACTTTCTACTGTCATACAGCTGCTGTTTTCTCCAACCTCATGGCGCCGTCTCTCCGGAGACTCGTGCCCCCAACGGCCGACGGCTCCTCTCCCGACAAAACACTCATCAACCTCTTGCAACACGCCCGCCGGCTACACACGCGCGGCGACCAAACCACGCCCGATCCCTCCCACGGGATCCTAGACCCCCACGACATCAATAATGTCGGCTTCTTCGTCCTTTTCGCCCTCATCGGCGTCGCCTTCGTCGTAACAGGCATCTGGTTCTTTTTCTGGGCCAAAAACGGCGGCTTCCACTTCAAAGAAGGCGACTGGGAGGACTACAAATCCACCGTCCTCCGCCGCAAAGGCCCCAACGGGACCCTCCTCTCTGGCGCCACACGATCCACCAAACTCGGCGGCGGCAGCGTCTACAAGGATGTCTACGACGACGATGGCACAACCATCATCACGGACAGCACTGGCCTAAGCGGCGTCACAGCCGGGGCAAGCGACATTGCCGCGCGGGAGAAACGCCGTGCGAAGCAAGAGGCGCGAGATCGTGAGCGGCGCAAGAAGCGCAGCGAAAAACAGAAGAAGAAACACAAGGATAAGAGCGTCGGCGATGAGGGGACGCGCCGCGCGGGTGAGGATGGTGTTTTGGATGAAGTGGCGGAGAAGGAGGCGCTGGAGCAGCTGAGGAGTTATCGTCACGAGAGGCCCGCGCGTGTGGGTGGGTTGAATAAGGAATCAGATGGGTCGCAGTGGGATGGATCGACGAACCCGTCGGAATCGACTGTCTCGTCGGATTTGTTGTCGCATCGCCAATCGACGCCTACGACCACGCCTACCAAGAAGACGGCCGCGGCGGCGATCCGCAAGGTTTACTCGACGACGGACCGTGGTGAGCAGCGGGAGGCGGAGAGAATTCGGGCGGAGGCCAGGCGGCTGAGGGAGGAGAGCCGGTCGCGCCGACGGGACTTTAGTTTTAATAGGCCGGACGCGACGGAGAGTGCTGCGACGGAGAGTCTTCTTGAGGGGAGTGATTTGGGCGTTAGAGGCTATTTGCCTTCTGTGGCGGAGTCGAGAGGTCATGGTAGTAGGGAGAAGGATAGGAATAGGGACCGGGAGAGGGAGAGGGAGGAGAGGAGGGCGAGGAGGGGGGGCTATAGGCGCGGGAAGGGAGAGGATGATGAGCTTTGATAGGTGGTGCATGGATTGATGGCGAGGATTACGATATGGGATGGTCATGATGAGTATACGGAGTGTAATGATGATAGGATGGCCATGATGATTGCCACGGTATGGCAGGGAGGTATGTTTGAAAGGTACGGTTTGTGAGGCGCGACATGTATATACGATATGATAGGGTACGAGACGATGAATGATAAAGTCAAGTCTATGGAGCGGTATTCTACTGGCAAACAGCTAATTCGACTCGCAATTCAACTGACATTAGCACTACCTACCTTACCTACCTTAGGTATGTAGAGTGCTTGGAGGCTGTTGGAGCACTGTTAATTGCGAGTGCGCAAAACCACAGCAAAGCTTTTGAAAAACCACAGCAAAAAAATCGTCCCAATTCTAAATTAGGAGGTAGCTACATATAATAACACCTAATCCTAACCCACTAATCACTAACCACTAACCCTAACCCCTAACTAACGACCATTTTTTGCTGTGGTTTTTAAAAAGCTTTGCTGTGGTTTTGTGCACGCGTTATTAATTGCACCAGGTATGTACCCAGGACCACCGTGTTGCTCGTTTGGGCATGTACCTACATATTCTTCTGGTCCATCCCACTTCTGACCAACCACGGGCTGCACGGCGGTGCATTGATCTGTGGCTGATGACGGCAGGCAGGCGAGGTTCGAGCTCAAAAAGCGTGGCGGTGCCTGTTGTCCAGTCCTGTCCAACCGTCATTCGTCGACCATCGCATTGCTGTTTTGTCGTCTTCTATCCCTTCGCGCCGTCTTAGAACCCATTTAAAATCACGGAAGAGTTGACAGATTCATCTTTTTAATCTTGGTGCTTGTCACTTGTGCCTGTATGTACATATGTACATACCTACATATCTGTGCGTGCCGCTCCATCGACCCCAGACGCAGCACCCCCGTCGGCGCACCCTGGGGCGGCCTGGATGTGGCAAAGTTCACGGACCAATCGTGCGTCCGCTCGCCGTCATCCACCTCTCGTTCTGCCTTTCCGCCGTCGCCGTCCATCTGTCTCATCACTGATCAGACCGCATTGCCCACATTACTGCTGATGGCCGCTTCCGTCATCACCAGATTCACCACCTCGCATCCTCACCTCCCGCCTTGCTTGACTTTTTGCTTCACTAGTCCGCTGGCGGCCAGTTGGATAGCTTCGACTTTGTTTCCGACGACCTGCTTCGGCGCATTCACGGACGCTCATCTTGCGACAGATTCCCCGTCCGCCGCCTCGCCGGCCTACGACGACGACGACGACGACGACGACGACCTGTGGTGATTGGTTCCGCTATTGGCTGTTGGGGTAATGCCGACGATACATCACGCTCTTGTCGTTTCCCGTCAATTCAGTCACCAGCCTAGCTCCGACGTTTCATAGCGGCCGTACGAGCTAAAACAAAGGAGCGGACAAAGGAAAAATCGAACAAGAAAAAGGAAAAAGGAAAAAGGAAAAAGGAAAAGAGACTGAAGGAAAGAGATAAAGACGACAAAATAGTGCCATCTTGCGGCGGCTGTCGCACGGCCTTGGCAATTCAAATATCATCCCGCTGGTCGCGTACCTCGTGCATGGCTGGTTGCCGCAAGTCATCATGGCACCTACCGAACCCCCCTCCTCCGCCTTCATCGGCATCATCATTGGCCTCGTCTCCTCGTTTGGCTCCATCGTGTTAATCGCCTTGGTCATCTTTATCTTTTGGGCCTCGGGATGTGCTGGGTCGGGCCGGATTATTCTAGATCGACTGGGACGGCCTGGCGAATATGACGATGAGCAGGCTTTTGCGAGGGAAGAGGCCGAGGCTCTGGAGACGATGGATGATATGACGCGGACAGAGTATCTGAGGGCAAAAGGTATTCTATGCGAAAGCGTGCACATTGCGTCTCTTTTATCCAAGGCGATTTGGTTTGGCATGATGCATTGATAGACGTTGGAGGAGATGCTGACGAATCTGCTAGCCTTTGTTACTGCGAATCCCCCCGAGTCGTTACCTACCGACATCTCGCTGTCACAATACCTTGCGATACAAGAAAAGGGCGTGTCAGCATGGGAATTTGAGCCCGAGCTGGAGGTGGCCAATTGCTTTGTGGAGGCGCGGACCGAGATTGAGTTTTTCGACTCGGAGTGCACCGTCATGAGCAATCTGCCCATCCCCAAACAAAACGAAGTGTATTACTGGGAGGCCAAGATTTACGAAAAGCCTGAAAACACTCTGCTGAGTATCGGCGTGGGCACCAAGCCGTATCCGCTGTTCCGCTTACCAGGTATGTGGCGCACATTCATTCCCCCTGTCTTTGATGGCCTTGATCATTGTAGGGAGAGATTGCTTACATACGTGCAGGCTATCACAAATATTCAGTGGCCTACTTCTCCGACGGCTCTCGTCACTATAACCAGCCTTTTAGCTCTACACCGTACGCCCCTCGGCTTGTACAAGGCGACGTCGTCGGCGTTGGATATCGGCCCAGAACAGGCGCCGTCTTCTTCACACGCAACGGCAAGAGGTATGACGAAGTGGTCCATGGACTGAAGTCGCAAAACTTTTTCCCCGCCATTGGTGCTACAGGCCCTGCGATTGTACACGTCAATCTGGGCCAGTCCGGCTTTGTGTTCATCGAGGCCAACGTCAAGAAATGGGGTCTCGCTCCTGCGACGGGCAGTCTGGCGCCGCCACCACCGTATGGTTCGGAACAGGGCAGCATTCTTCTGGAATCTGGAAGCAAGGATGGCATGGTATCCGGCCAACGACGTCCTCCCCATCTCCAGCCATCCAGTGATGCGGCTTTTACGGGTGGACGCGATGCGCCTTATATGGTCGGACGCGATTCACACTACACCGTCGGACGAGACTCGCCTTATGTGGTTGGACGAACAAGCAATACTTTTCTCCCAAGCCACGGGCGCACACACAGCGGGACCTTCCGCTCATTACCACCCACTACCAGCCCCGGTCCCGTGAGAAGTCCGACGGACATTTCGCTGGCTCAGCTCGTCCCGACTGACGAGGGCGCCGAGGCCAGCGGCAGCGCTGCAGGAGATAACGGCCACCAGGAAGAAGCCTACCGCGATGGAAACCCGCTTCATCTGCACTTGGAAGATGCTACGAATCCGCCTCCTGAATATGCGAGTCCGACGCTATCTTCCTCTGGCTCTTCTGTTGGGGACGACCATGAACGGCCCAGTGCCGACCATGAGGACACGCCCTTGATGGGAGTCACGAATCGTAGTCGGGGGGACTCTTCTGCTACTGCGACTCCACGGCGAGGCAACACTGCGGATGAGCAGCCTCCGGTGCCGAGCTACAGTGATGCGGTTCGGGATGGTGCGGGCTTGCAAGAACGGGCGGATCGGGACTCGGATAGGGAAGCAGTCTCAGATGAAGAAGAAGCAGAATCACCTGATGATGCATCCCTATCCGGGGCGTCCTCGCAAGCATCTGTCAGTCAGTCTGTGTGATCACTGATGTTGCAGGTGTTATGCTCGCCTTGGAATTCTTGAAAGCGAAAGCGGCGGCACCTTTATTGAGCGGCGGGCTGTCGGTAATTACTCAGGTTGAACGTTCGAAAATGGCTGGTGTGACGTTGGCGAGATGGGTTGGTGCTGAACGGATATCTCAGTCCAAAACTTTTTTTTTTGTTTTTTTTTTTTCACACTCGCGCTATTGGTTTATAGGCGCGTGGAGTTTTTGTATAAGCATTGGGATCAGCAAGCTTTCGTTACGGGTGGTTCTTTCTTTTTTCGTATTTCCTACTTTACTTTCTTTCCGTTGCTCGTGTTTCTCTTTGTCCCTTGTTGTTCGTCTCTTGTTTACTTCTCCCCTCTATTCCTAGGGATTCTTCAAAGTTCAAGGCAGCTGCGGCGGCACAGGCCCCGAGAACGACACATTGATAACCAGACGAGACGAAAAAGTAAGTACAATCAGCAAACCGGTCGAAGCAGCGGCTTCGTCTCGTGGGAGAACGCTACGTTACCTGTACGTCAATGAGACATGTATATTTCTACATGTCGGCTTTTGCTGTTGACGATGCGTGACTGGGTACTGACCCGTGTTGACACGTGTTCATGTGCCGTGCGACCTATGTGAAAGGACTTGCCCACTCTAAACGCCTATCGTACCGTGTACGGCAGCACGGATTTCCTGGCTGCCATTCAACCCAATCTAGATAATTCACCACAAATGTGAGTTGATGGCCCGTCCATGATCCATTATGCGTCTTGAATCTCCTTCTTTTCTTGGAATTGCCGACCCGTTTCAGACGCAAGCTCACATGCGGTCCTGTCATGTTATACCGCGGTACCCAGGGGCCAGGCACTGGCACGGCAAGTACGAATTCCATATATACGGCACGCGCATGACTCGGAGTAGGTACCATATGTATCATGTAAGCGAGGCCGAATGCCTGCCTGTCTAGAAAAGACTCAAAAGAGTCAAAGACCAATCGCTTAACTAAGTCCTGCCACCTGCGTCTATGTACTTTCCCTTCCACGGAGTAGACTGTGGCCTACCTATTGAACTATTCCCGTTCGTTCCGAAGTCTATTCTTATCTCTCCAGATTCGCACCCCTGGGCCCTGGCTTTCTAGAACACGCCTCTCTTCCTTGAATCCCTTTCTAGAGGCCAATCCTCCCTTGTCTTATCAGTTCTGCCATTCTGGACTCTGGAGTCTTTCCCCTTCAGGACCCCTTGTTTCTGAAGTCTACCTAGTCACATATAACACATATGTATGCAGTTTGCACTTTGCCTCTCCTTTCTGAGTCATTTCGATGACATGACCCCTCGCGACTCCTCTTTACAATTTTATTTCCTTCGTTCCGGCTTGTGTTGAGCCTCGGCATCACACCCCGAACGACCTAGGAAGTTTCAAAGTTTGTGTATCATTGTATGTTACCTATGTAGTCAGTGGTCACATGGTACACTTGTCACTCCAGGAGTCCAGCTAAGCCTCAGTGGCCGGAAAGTTACTAATTTCCCTGCAGTCACAGTTTTGTCGTCTGAGGTCTCTTGTAAGTTGTTTGCATGTATCATGTAGGTAGGTACCCCTGGGGCCTGCTGTGCCCTGCACAAGTGACAAACCCGGCAGATCTATCATCTCTCATTCTGCTGCGAATAGCTGGTATGTAATAATGTACATTGTATGTACCTACCTAGGGTCCTAGGTATTCTCTTTGGGGCTAGAGCTGATCCGGGCCGTCGTGCCGTGACCCTTGTAAGTTGTGCCGGAGGCTGGACTCTGGAGCTTTAGGTACCTCCAGGCTAGCGATGGCTATTTGGTAATTGGTTGGCACTCTTGATGTGCTTTCGTTGATACTCGGTGCTCGGTGCTCGGGAGTCGGCTGGCATTCTTGAATCTTGCGTTTCGTCTACTTTGAGTGCTGCCGAGTATACAATAATGATGCATTGATGCTGGGATTTTTTGATCACGGTGCACGTACAAATGTCGCATGTGTCGTTGTCCCATTTCGTGTCAGGACTCCGACGACCGACGTGTCTGCTTCTTTCGAGACAGGTATAGAATAAGAGTATAGACTATTGTATGTGTACTCTGCGTCCATCCTATGTCCGTCCTGTCGTTCCAATGTCCATATCATTTAGCCTTTAGGCCCTCACCGTGTCTAGTTTCACCAATACATTTTATAGTCTTACCTTTATCTGTACATACTATATAGACTATTATTATATCTAACTTAATCTCCATCATTCGATGAATCTAGGTCCTATATCTTCCATGTCATGATGTCATCCCAAGTTCTAGTCCTTCAATATACCCATTCCATATCTAGAATCGTCTCATCCAGCCCTGGAGGCTGGGCCAGGCCCAGCCTCAAGTTGAAAACCGGGGGCTCCAGGGGCCTGGGGCCACTGGCCAGCACTAGGACCAGGTCCAGCCAAAATGTAGCTGGCAGCCTCGCCACGCCTCGGTTCGACTTCGAATCTCCAACCGCCTCCTCTTCCCGTCGCCCGAGGGGCCGAGACCCGAGACCCCTAGCTACCTAATCAAACCTGTTCAGTGTTCCCTGAATGGTATGTATGTACTTTTATTCTTCTCGCGAGTCGCGAGTCGCACGTACGATCCCAGTATTAGTAAGTTGTAACGGTAGTATGGCCGTTACGGTGTTACCCTTACCTTGATTATGACAGCCGCTTCTTGAGCGTCATCGTCGATTCGTTTCATCTCTAGACTCTAGGTACAACTCGCCGGTCGGCACCCGGCAGTATGTACAATAATCCATTCAAAGACACCCCTACAACGCGAGCTTCACTTCTTCTGGTTCTTCACCCCTTTAACCTCAGTGTTCCACTGTTCACACCCTTAACCCATCTCCCACCTCCCATCCTTCAAAGTTCAACCCCCCCCCCCCCCCCCCCCCCCGGCCTCAAGGCTCACACACACACACACACTGTACACACATGTACACAAACACCGAAAAAGACATTATGTACAAGAAACCATGGTCCAAACCCCTGGGCACAGCCCCTACGGCCTACATACCTACCTAGGTACCTAAGTACTAACTTATACCTTACTCCACAGGTAGATACAGTACCTCCCTACCTAGGTAGTACCTACAATTCTCCATAAGTACCTACCTACTAGGTAGAAGGCAGGTACCTACAGTCCCTCCGGAAAAATAACGCCCAACGCCATATTGTACCCTTTTTGGATCACCACGCCTGTTTATTTCACATTTTTTCAAACGTGCCATAAAAATGTCAACAATGCTTCATTGAACAGGATCTATGATATAATGAACTCTCGATGATTGACTGTATCAATAACTTGCTTACCACCCGTTGAAATGTATCAAGTGGAGGAAGTTTTGTGTTATTTTTGCGGGGCCACTGTACCTCTAGAGGTAACCTAGGTACCTAGGTACCTAGGCCCAGGTAGGTACTCATGCACCCCATATCCTGGCCCTACACCCACCCATGGTCCGACTACCAGGTACCTACCTAACCTACCTAGGTACCTACTGTCCAACACACCCTTCAAGCAGTTCAAGCAGTTCAGGCAGGCAGGCAGGCAGGCAGGCAGGCAGGCAGACAGACAGTCTACGGAGTATGCTGTGTCCCCCTTGAAGTCTGAAGAGGCGCCAAGACAACATGCACACTGTACACTGTACACATTCCACGTGTGGTGGTCGTGCCGTCCCGCTGAATACGAAACAGGGGCCCGGGGGTCCGGAAGAGGAAAGGACAGATACCTAATGTATGTACCATTGTACCTGTGACCTATGCTCACATATCATATATACCTGTATGTACGGAGTATTCCCTAGGAGGTACTCCGTATGTAGGTAGGTATATATGTATATGTACATACATATGTAGTTAGTTGGGTTATAAATAGGACGGGATCGTTTTGCCCCTTTCGCGGGGATGCCATGGATATACATACATACACGTAACACATGAGCCTATGAGGTATGTAGGTATGCTACATGTTACATGTACCTATGCAACATGTTATAATAAGACTGAGCCACTGATGGAGGAGGGGAGGACGCCGGACGCCGGACGCCGGACGGGCAAGGGGTAGGGGGTCCCCTGCAGGAGGTTATGTTCCTGGTTGCCAGTTGGCAGTTGCTCAGGAGTCAGGACCTCAGGACCTCAGGTTGGTAACTTTTGCCGAGGGCCAACGCGTCACGCAATCAAGGGTGTGATCCACGAGCGGCTGCATAGGTAGTTTACAGAGTCCAGGACCGGTACAAGCTGCATGTGGGGTCACTGTGGGGCGACCGCGTTGTACCGTCCGTGCACATATC
>SRQH01000584.1:0-17473 GCA_018360345.1 Claviceps sp. LM84 group G4
ATGTAGCAGGACAACTTGTGGAGAAGACTTCTTCTTCTCCTTTCTTCTGTATCTTTGTCAATACTACTATTGACGCTCGTCCGCAGACGCCCCGAGGCCAGTCCATAACACCTTTATCCGATTTCTGCCACTGGCGGCATATTTTCCGACAAAGTTGTGGTCTATCTCGGTCCTCGGGACAAGTACGAAATGCTTGACCCGATACCCAACTTACCTGTTGTCTCGGTGCCTCCTAAACGACGGCCCGCGGTGAAGCGAAACGGCACCAAATATGAATCCAAGCTGGATATATTAGATATGATAGAAAAGATCCATGGCGCTCTTTGTATCTGCCTCAGTCACAATTATTATCGAATAGTCATCGGAGACTTTGGCCTGGGAGATGGTTATCATAATCCCCCCCAAGCTGTGGCGGAGATATGGCGGGATCTTCTCCTTTTCGATCCCGACATCTGCGGGCAGTTCAAATCCGTTGATTTCGCATTCGTGGATCCAATGCAGAGCACCACACAATGGTTCCGGGACGAGAGACAGAAAGACAATGAAAGAAGACGGATTTGCGCTTTGGCCAACGGCGGTACTTCCTCGACATCGACCAAACGGGCAAGACCACTCTACTCACTACCCGCTCCCACGGACATGGCCATTTTCCAGTCCGTGTTTGACAAGAAAGAAATTGAGCGGGTGATGCAAGAGGCGCTTCGCGTTGGTCGATAGACGCGATGCTACCTTGAGAGACATGATGAACAAGGGCTGGTGGAAAGGGTGATACCATGCGAGGCGTATATAGGCAACGACAGAAACAAAGTAATATTGATCAATACATTCTCTTGCTTGTTGCCTGATTTCCCTGTCAAAGGTGAACTGAGCGCTTGTCTGCGTCGATGTCGAGGAAGTGTCTTCTTTGGGCGCACGGCGAGCCCGTTCTCTTTCATTTTGTTTCTGTCTCTCGTCCTGGAACCACTGTGCGGTGCTCTGCATTGTATCCACGAATGCCAAAACGACGTGTTTGAACTGCCCGCGGAGGTCGGGATCCAAGAGGAGAAGATTCCGCCAAATCTCCGCCAACTCTTGGGGAGGGTTACGGAAGCCATCTATCTCGTAGACCAAAGTCTTCGATCACTACTCGATCATAGCCGTGGTGGAGGCAGGCAGATACGAAGAGCGCCACGGATCTCTTCTCTCATAGTGAATTTGTCTGTGTGAATATTCGGTACCGTTTCCCTCCACCTAGGGCAGTCGTTTGATGACCTCTCATTGCAGGTCCATGTGGCTCGGCGGTCTCAAATAGGGCGCAATGTGCTCACAATGTCCTCAGGCAGCGCCTTCTGACGCGTCCCGATCGTCCAAAAAAAGATGGGGCTGCCAAAACATATGTCATTCGCTCGGCGCCACCCCACGCTATGCTACGTAGAGAAATTGAACTTTCTTTCCCATTAATTCGACTCGGCGGGTGACGTGACGTGTGCTGCACATGCCAAGCTCGACGACGGCGCTGAGCTGTGAGACGACGGCATAAGATGATAGGATTGTGCATGTGGGTAGAGGCGCGCTGCGCGTCTTACTGAAGGGGTCGAAGGTGCGAGTTGGAATGGGAAGAGTAAGAGGAAGATCGGAAATTTTGAGAAGTGAAGAAGACAAAGTCCTTGGCAATATGCGGAGTACAGACTACAGAGCAAGGAAAGAATAACAGTCGCACTTTTATGTACATAGTTATTAGTCATACATACCCGGTACCTAGGTACTTGGGGCTCCGAAGTTGACTGTACATACTGAGCTTGGCTCGACCAGCCCTCCTCTCTACGCCCCCCTCTCTCTTTTCTGAACTCTAGAAGACATAAGACTCTCATGAAGAGTCATGATATAGCAAAAACGGGGGAAATACACGATGGTGATGGCCAGCAAACAATGTCCAAGAAGCGACGGGTAAAGGCGCAAACAGAAGTCCAGCCAATCCCTCTCCCATCAGTACATATGTGCTACATGCTGAGGCCTTTGGAGACCTCCATTTGCTTAGATCTTTTGTTCGCGTCCAACGTTATTATCATAACGGGATCCGGCGAGGATTGTCGGGCGAGTCAAAACCTGAATCTCATCCACATCCACGTACTATGCACCTAGTAATCCACCACATCAACTAACCTAGGTAGGTTAGGTACCTTAGGCCCATATACAAGGTACCTATGTAACAAATGTAACAACGATACGGAGTATGTACCTATGTACATTATTATACCTTGGTCCCGAATCAACGAGTTGGACTCATTCTAGGGTCAAAAGCAATCGGCGCCTCAAACATGACAGAAAAAATAGCTTCTCCTTCGCACTCACATGTCTTTGAACGGAATTCAACACGGTAATCAGGTCTTCTCGTCCATGTCATGAGACGATCCCCGGCTCAGGAAGAGGCGGCGTAACAGGCGCCGTTTGACGTGATTACCTATATGTATTTGAGAAAACTTTCGGACAGCTCACAGACAACAAACTCACCAGCAAGGCGATTGTTCCTCTCTTTCAGTCCAATCAAGCCACCACCAATACACGACTCAGGACTGGTGACTCATTGTTCGAATTCATCCTGTTTCTCCCAACAGAAGGTAAGAATCAAAAAGATGGCTGGCTCTGAGATTCTTGAGGATGTGTGCTGGACTTGTATGTGCTTACTTTGATTCATTCAACGCTGCAAAAAGTCCAGCGAATATATGAATTGATTCAAACCTGAGGAACCAGACAGCAGAAGGGTAAATACTCCGAAGACTACACGGCCTGACGGCCACAACTTCAACTTACAAGCCATGAGAATAGATCACAAGTTGTCACAGAACGTCGTGGTGAGAATGTATTGTATTTCTGTGTGTCCTCTAACTACATGACGGGAAGAAGAACTACTTTTATAGTTGGGAGAAGAGACCTTCTCTACAGTTCTATCTGGACAAGTGGGGTTGCTATCTAGTTGGCAATTGTCTGGTTGACAATTGTACAATGGTGAGAAACCTCGGCAAGTGTGACGAATATGCCGGCAGATGAGAAGTGTTTAGCAGATGGCGTGATAATCGTATGAGGATATCGTGAGAAGAGTTTTCACCTCGAGTTGAACCTATGGAAGTTCTCCCGGAGGGTGAATGATGAATGTCGCTTAGAGCGGTGTGTCGGGACCATGACTCGGGTGACGTGTGTCGCTCAGGTCGCTTAGAGTCTCGACTGGTCTTGTCGGGAGAAAGATACACCGGACCCACATAACTGCTGTGGTGCCTGTGACACAAGTTCTTGGCATATACCCTGGCTCTCGCACTCGTGGCTAGTGAAGGCGTTCCAGAGCTCGTTCACGACCTTATGACTTCCACTGCGAGGGTGAAAAGTTAAAACTCGTGCAAACACACACATGTAACCTTTTCATGGGCTGTGTTCACGTAGCTTCGCGAGAATCATGCTTTCCAAGCATCCCAACGTAGTAGCAGACCTCCACAACTTGCACGTCTCGGTGCAGCACGTATCTTCGGTCTTGCCAGCGTGGCGTTGGACTCGCATGCGACATGGGAGCATGTTGCTGACTTGCGAGTAGTAGTAAACCGAGCGAAAACAGCATTAGCAAGTACACGTTCATGGTCAAAACCGTCAGCGTTCGCAGGGAGGCAAACCGTTTGCACGCCTTTGAGAATGATCGAACAACTAATAGACGTTTCTGGCGAACACTCCTGAGTCCTGACGACCACTCCTGAATGAACACTGTTGGATGAAGGTTTAGGAGTATATAAAGTCAGTAGAATGGCCTTCATCTCATGCATCAAACTCGCTACAACATCCCGCTCGCAAAACAGGATTCAGATCTTCTTGCAAGATCTCTTCACTCTTGAACATGGACTTTTGCTACTTAGTACTCACAGGCGCTCTCCCAACATGGACTCTAAAGATACGCCTCTAAAGATACGCCTCACCAGGTGGTGGCTGGTACCGAGGGGGAACTTGATACACCCCATACTGTCCCCTGCCGGGCCTGCCCGTCCGGATTTCCCTATTCCAGTCCTATCGAACCCAATCACTTACGATAGGCCTGTAACGGACTTTCAGATTACTCGCCACACTCAGAGCCAAAGTCGTCCAAATTTTCGAATTGTGACCGGCGATCCAGTCAAGGTTGCTCTCTCTAATGCTGCTGCCGACAGCATGAAGAGTTTGGCCATTGGCCGCGAGAGAATCCGAATTCCGAATTTCCATTCATTTGCGCGGTCAGCCGCAACGGGCCTCGCTCCCGTCGCCGGGATATGCGTCCAACTTACGAGGAAGATTTTCACCACCGAAGCAAATCTTTTCGATACGCTCATCCAGCCGAGGCTAGGCATGATTTAATGAACGCTCTGGCAATGCCACATTATCCGATTTCTGACACTGCCGTCGTTTTCTCCGACATTGTTGCGGTCTATCGCGGTCCTCGGGAGGACAATGACGAAGAGCTTGACCCGACACTCAACTTGCCTGTTTGTTGTCTTGGTGTCTCCTGTACTAAGACCCCATGGGAAGAGAAACGGCTCCTTATATTCATACGAAGAGGATAAATCCACCATGGAAGCAAAGATCCGTGGCGCTCTTCGCGTCTGACTCCACAACAAGTATAATCGAGTCGTCATCGGAGACTTTGGTCTAGGAGATGGTAATCATAACCCCCCCCCCCCCAAGCTGTGGCGGAGATTTGGCGGGATCTTCTCCTCTTCCATCCTGATCTCTGCGGACAGTTCGAGTCCGTCGACTTTGCATGCGTGGATCCAATGCAGAGCACCACACAGGTTCTCCGGGATATGAGACAGGAAGAAAATGAAAAAAAAAAAAAGAAAAGACGGGCTCGCTATGCGGCCGAACGAGGCACTACTGCCTCGAGATCGACCAGACAAGCCGGTGGCTCACAACTCGCTCCCACGGAGATGGCCATTTTCGAGTCAGTATTTTACGAGAAGGAAATTGAGCGGGTGCCTGAACGGTCGCGTTGATCAACAGATACTTGCCATCTTGGGAGACTTAATAGAAGGACTGGTGGAAAGGGTGGTACCGTGTGAGACGTATATAGTTAACGACATCACAGCTGAAAGTTTTACGGATTCCAATGTTGATGACTTCTCGTTACAGGTTAATGGGCTCGGTGATCTTCAACTCGGCGCAAACGTCCTCAGGCAGCGCCTTCTGATGCGCCCTGATCGTGTAAAAAGAGATAGCTGCTGAATACATCATTCGCTCGGCGTCAGTCTACGCTAGAATTAAACTTCTTTGTGACACTGAGCCAGGTCGGGCGGGTGATGTGACGTGTGTTTCCAAACTTGATGGCGGCACTGAGCGACGAGCGACGAGCGACGAGCGGCGAGCGCTGAGGCGACGTGATAAGTAAGACCCATACATGTGGGAGGCGCTATGCGTCTTACTGAAGGGGTAGAAGAGGCAAATCGGTGATGCGAAGAGTAAGGAGAGGACCAGAATATTTGGAAATCAAGAGTGAAGAGAACTTGGTAATCAGGAGGAAGTAACAGCCGCACTTGCATATGTGCCTAGAGAACTTGTCACCGCCTGAGAGTCGAGACACTCCAAAGTCCAACCGTCTGTGCGCCGACGGTGATGGCGCAGCGTTTCCCGGCATAGGTAGAGAGAGGTTGCCGGCTCAGCGTATACCTGCCACGAAAATGCAACGAGCCTCGAGGCAAATTACCGGCTTGCGATTGTGTTATCGAGGTATGTTGAGAAAGGATGAACCATGAAAGGATTCAAGAGCATCGAACTACGTGTTCAATTCTGGGAAGACTTCTCTACCTGGAAAGAGATTTGGTTGGTTGGTTGTTTGGTTGGGGGGTTTTTTTTTTTTTTTTTTTTTTTTTTGACTCGAGACTCGTCGCATCTCCGGTACAGTCAATTTCGCTACATAGTTCCAACCAGCCTTGTTACAGTTAGGTATGTAATTTCAAATAAAATCCTGCCAAATGATTGTGCTGCAAATGGACTTCATTTACACCAGAAGACCGACCAGCAGCACCCTATGCCCTATAACCCATCAGCCCAAATAGAGCGCTACGTAATATGTAAGATCCCCGATGATCACATGGTGCCCACGGCCATTCGGTCCCGGGTGCTCCCAACGCCATACAAAGTAATCCAAACGCCTTGCCCCATATGATTCATGGCAATTCACATCATAGCATTGACCCCTACCCATCCCATCAAGTACAACTATTCATGAGAAAAGGAGATTAATGAGAAATGCACAGCCATGGATATGACCCCCATCTTTTTTGTGTTTTTGTCGTCGTCATCATCGTTGTTTTTAGTTTGTTGTTTTTGTTCTTCCACGTTGCTCAAAGGCCGATATGTAGCAGCCCAGCATTCCGGCCAGCAGTGAGTGGATCGCGTTCGTCGAATAGGTAAGAATGCCGTGTTTTCCCAACAAAGTCGCCGCTTTCATCCCAAGTAAAACCCTCGTCATTAGGTCGTTGTGCCTCCGCGTCCTGTCCTGTGACTCCTGTCTTGTTCTGTCTGGCTCTCCCTCTCTCTCTTAAGTGGATCGGATGGGGGTCTGAAGATGAGACTTGATCGGCTCGTGGACAACCTTATTTGCAATAATTTGGTCATCGATCTCGATCTCGTCTTCCGGGATGCTCCTCCTAGGGGTGTCCTCCTCGGTGTTGTATTCCGCCACTGACAAGGGCCGCTCAGAGGTCGGGGTTGTCAATGAGGACCTGTCCATGCTCCAGCGGTCTTCAGTAAGACGTGTGTAGGTAGAAGACGTGTGCTTTTTCCTTGTCGTCGCGGTGGAATCGGAAGCGTCCATCGACGCTGGAAGAACCTTTAAAGCAACTTCATCCTCAGTATGTCCATCTTCCATGGACTCGTACTCGGACGCCGCTTGTTCCATGGATGCTGGAAGAACCTTCAGAGCAACCTCATCCTCAGTATGTCCATCTTCCATGGACTCGTACTCGGACGCCGTTTGTTCCATGGAGATGTGTTCCGCTTGGTCATTGTCTGGCAGAGACATCTTCAGGCTGCTAGTAGGCCCATTGCTGACTTCTGCCACCGCCTGCTGCTCAGGGGCTGCGGACTCCGTCATTGCGGACTCCGGGACATCATCCGCCTGTAGGGCCGCGTCAATGGACGGCGCCGCCTGGACAACCATGTGTAGCTGCCTTGGATGAGGAGATGTCTCCCGCTCTGCAATGCCAAATTCGCGGACAGTGTCTCGGTCCTGGATGTGACTAAGATCTACGGATTTGCTCGTCTGAAGTACACCCGAGCTCCGCTCCGCATTAGTCTCTTCAACTGGCTCCTCTTCCTCAGACCGAAGGTCCGCCTCGCTGAACGCCAAGCGCAAGGGGCTCAAAGCCATGCTACTTCTCGCACCTCCCTCGCCGTTTGCACATCTCGAGTTCCTCGCGGGACTCCGTGTGGGCAGGGGCGGAGGAACCCGCTTCGCGATGGTCACAACGCTTCCCTTTGCGTGGATCATTCTAGAAGCTACGGCTCTGGTCCTCGTAGGCTGCACCTGAACAGCTTCGATAATCACGGGTTCTTCGTCCGAAATATCCAAGTCGTCCTCGTCGTCGGCATCGTTCGTATCAGTATCGAGCTCATCTTCCTCTTCAGTAGATAGTGTCTCGACTGGCGAATCCACCTTGTCGACTCGAATCGCCGACGCAGATGAGATCGGCCTGTTTCGAGGTGGAATCGCTGGCCGCTCGGGGTGCAGAGAGGCAATTGAGTGGCGAGCCCGGCTGCTATTCTCGAGCGGAGCGAGGTCTCCAGTATCGTGATCGCCGTCGGCCACAATTCCATTCAACTTGGAAATGTGGTCCACGGACACTCTTTCACATCCGTCCTCGCTCTGGCCTGTGCTAGGTGTAGTCTCAGCAGTATCCGCTTTACCCACGTCGGTTTGTGTACCCGCATCCGTCATCTGGCTCCTGATGGTGTTTAACGATCTAACGCTGGCTCTGTTGCTCTTGCTCATAGACGTTTCCATACTTTGGCGATCGAATCTAGAGTAGCTCGGACTGCGCGGGTTGGAGATGATGTCGAACTGGCTGCTGGAGGGTCTCAAACGCGAGCCAGCTTCGCGGATCTCGAGCCCTGCCATCTCCAAGGCCAGGATTCCAAAGGGATCTGGGTCGTCGGCCTTGACGATTCCAAAGGCCGGGCGGGGCGATGAGGCTGTCGACCTCGGCGAAGCAATGATGGCATCGCTGGGTGTTGACTCGACATCTGTCAGCTCGACAACGGCCTTGTCATAGTCGGTTCTCCCTTCTGCAAGCTTAATTACTTCAAACAAGAGCCTGGTTTCTTCCACATGTCGTGCCACGTTACCAGCCAGGATATCTATTTGCGTCGCTTCGGCCCCGTAGAATCGCTCATTTTCGTTGGCCCGCTCCGTCAGAATACAACCTTGCAGATTGACAGACTGATAGCGTCCACGTGCTTTCATATAGGCCAAAATAGTATTGTCGAGAGTTTTCCAGTCGATTGCGACGTCGTCCGAGTCCAACGTCGTGGTCAAAGGCCCGTTGTTCAGGCTGACATCCTCACCAAGAGTCACCCGAGGCTGAGTGATGGCCTCTAAGGCTGCCAGATTGGTCACAACGAGGACGCAGTCGTAAATGTCGACGCCAATAATAAAGCTGAGGGTCGGAGTGTGAAGCATGATGCTCGAGGGTGGGGACCATGTTCCATCAGACTTTCTTGCAATGAGAATTCCAGAACCACCAGAGCCTGTCATCCATAGGCCGCTTCTCATGCAGGTAAAGATGGCGATGCCTGCAGCATTCTGTATGATGCGCTTGGGGATCTTTCTCATCACGCTAACAGGGCTTTGAGGTTCAGCGATGGAGATTGTCGTCGAGGTCGATGTCTGAGTCGTGCGGGGAGAGACCGGTTCTGTGTCTCCTTGTATGGGAGCCAAAAAGCCATCAACTAGAGCCGTGTTCAGGAGTTAGTAGAGAGCCTAAAAATTGAAGTCTTGCTGTTGTAAAAGGTGGATGAATCTAGGACTACTAGGCACTGAAGCAGAGAAATTGGGCGTACAGCAGAATGTCTTGAGGATTCGAGCGGCCTTCAAACTCTCCATATCGAGAGAAGATGGCCAGAAGGCCTCGCGTTGAACCTTGCGTCCATTGGCAGCAGATACGTTGATGCGAGCGAGGGACTTGGCGGCGGACTGGCCAGGCCGAGATGGGCCCGGGGTGGTGTTGGTGCCATTGCTGAGGCTAACACTGTTGCGAGCGGCCCAGTTGAAGATGAAGCCTCCACTCGAGTGGTGTTTGGGCGCGCTCGAGTTGGACGATCGTTTGTCCCAGGAGGGTAGAAAGGCAGAGACGCGCTGCATGGCGGGCGACAGAGCGCCTCTCTCCGTCGTCGCCGCTGTCGCTCGGGCGAAGACACGACAGAGAGGGAATGTTGCGACTGAAGAGGACAGGCCCAGCAACGCAGCCTATTTTGCCTCTCTTTGTATCCTTGTTGAGATTTCCTTGTTTTTGTTTTTGTTTTTGGAAAGGGGGGAGAGATCCAGAGAGAGCCACAGAGATCCAGAAAGGATGCCCAAGTTGGTAGAGTGCGCAATTGTTGGAGGATGGGACCTCTGGTCATTGATGGTATGTAGCGAACGGAGAGTGGAAGACGGACTGTGCACTCTGAGAACGGACGGTTCATTCCGGGGGTCGAAACGGCGATAAAGCTCGAGGTCAAGGTACATTAGTTGCGGTACGTCAGTTGCGGTGGATGCAGGTACTGTGCAGCAACGGGCTCTCGAACACCTGTGGCAGCCTGGCAGATCACGACGGGGGCACCACGGGGCGACAGGGATGAACATGGGGCGCCACTGCGGCGGGTTCTTGCAGCATGCCGCACCTAACGAGCGCTGGAGTTGTGGCCTCCAGGGGTCTCGATGCACTGCATGTTGTCAACTCGAGTGAGTGCCAAGCGGAAGTCGGGCGGCCGTCTTGCGCCCGGTTCTCCGGCCACAGAATCCGAGCATCCACTTACTTGGCAGGCGGGTCTCGTCCTCGACCTGCAGGCGCATGTCTGGACGAACCTGCCTTTTTGGTTGCTCGCTTCTCGCGCCTCGCGTCTTGCTTCATGCGTCATCGTACGAAGAATCAAGATGTACGGAGTACAGTACCTATGTAGGTATGTATGAGGGCAACTCACGATGCATACAGTGTACATAACAATGCATCATCTGTTCTGCTGACCGGAACTGCCATCACCCGTCCACCATTACTGCTTCATCGAGCCCATCGATCCCATCGAAGCATCGAACCCACGAACCCATGAACCCACGAACCCATCAAATCATCGACCCCATCGAGCCAATCGTACTCGTTGCTCGTTGCTCCGATCGTCCTTCAGGCTTCGACGCGAGTTGCCGCGCTTGTTGCGGCGTCTCCATTCATCCAAATGACAGGAACCCAGTGGACACGCGCCCTGCATATGTACACGCTGCCGCATAAAAAGCTATTAAAGCGTGGAGAATGTTGCAGCGCGCACGTAGTGACATTTACAAATGAGAACACGACCGGTCGGCGGCCGTACCTGCCTAAAGTTCTACGGAGTAAACCCTGGGTACGCTTGGCAAGTTGGAGTGGGCCGTCGACATTTGCCCTGCATCCGCACTCATCAGAACTTTATTATTTCGTAGAGGTCTTTACTAATGATGAACCCGGAGCGAGCTGTGAATGTGATGAAGAAAGTTCGCATGAGGCATGTCCATGTAAGTGTGCAAAGCAACGTGCGGCGTGCATGCTTAGTACATTACTACATCCACATACTCCGTAGATACGTGTACCATGGTCCATGGATTGTACTGTTATTATAGGTACATGCCCTGTCTTTACTCGGTATGTATATTCGAATCCATGTTTATATATCATAATATCTCCACGAGTCCACCTCCTCGTGAAGGCGCACGAGTGACGAGAGAACAAAGATGGTTTACATGGCACGAATAAAGACAGCCTGTATCAAACCATCGGCCCTTTCGAACCGCTCGCCAAGCCGCGTTGCCACTGACTTCATTCCCATCTGGAACAACGTAAAGTCTGCCATAGACTACAGTCTACAGACGCCTGGCTTGCCGCATTCTCGTAGGTACAATGTACCTACATATGTACCTCTTACGTAGGTACCTGGTAGGTATGTTAATGTACATACCCGCGGCCCCGCCTCTCTGCTTTCTTCATGCGCTCCCAATTTTGGTCTTCCGTCACTCGGCCGCTGAGGCCAAATATATGACTTACCTGTTAAACGCGTAGTAGGTATCTAGAGAGCTGCTATGTAGACCCCAAAAAAGACAGGTGGACGTTCCCTGTTCCTCCGGATATCTGTGGAATGTTTCCAACTCATTTCCCCTTCATAGGTAGTTCACGACTCAGGTCCATTAAGCCACCCTTGATCGCGTCAAGACAATGTTTGGGCGACAACTTACAAGGCAAAACAAATCTAGTGGACTCTGTCCCTACGAATACCTAAGCTAACGAGAGACACGCACGGAGTACATGTATGTATGTATGTACATATCACTCTTACGAAGTTTGCGCGCACACGGCATATTGTATACATATATGATATGACAGATGTGCCGCTGGAAGAAATCCGCATGCACTTGTTACAGACCAGAAATTGCGCGCGTGTCATGCCATTTATTCGCGGCTTGTTGCAACTTTGCGCTCAGGAACACAACACAAGACACGACTTCCGCAATGGATATGGATGCAAACGGGGGTGGACGAAAACGAACAATTCAGCCCACAATTCACAGACTCATCAGGTACCATCCGAGGAGACGTGGGATTCGGCATTTGGCCAGACGGCTCGGATCTACGGAGCCACGGCTGCAGCGGTGATGTGATTGAGATGCAAGTCTCGCGTACAAAGGCGTACATGATACATCAACCCGTACCAGCTGCCGCATTCGTGGTAGCAAACCTCCAAGACTTTCCCGTAACGTGTTACGTGTAATGTGATTATGTGAGTGGCTGTTGCAGCAAATGCCGGGTTTCAAGTGCCTTGTAAGTTGTAACCTGTTGCATTCATCCATCGATGATCGGACTGCTGCTGTGCTGACACTGCTTCAGTGCTTCTTCCTCTGGTCCGCGCGAATGATTGTTGTTTGAGTAGGATTCACCATGATGCAGCATCGCGCTGCCGCACAGCGTGAGGTTTTGCAGGTGACCGGACGCCACGGTGCTACACAAGTCTCTTGTGCGAGTTGCTCATTTTCCTCATCTCTTCTGATTATGTACTGTGTTTCGTGAGTTCAATCGCACAGGCAGACGATGTAGCTCCGGGATGTTGACTTTTTCAAGGAAATGACACCCGTATAACCCGTGCTCTGTGCTGGTCGTTTGTTGCCGCGCACTTGCGGCTTTGACTTTGATTTCCCGGTTTCGGGCTTTATTGGCGTCAACTTTCAAGAGCAGACATCAAAAGAAAAGAAAAAAAAGCATGGCATGTATCTCTACTCCGCACTTCGTATCGAAACCGTCTTTTCTTAGGTATCCTGGAACACATATCACCACGCCCGACTTTTACACGACCTACGCCGCGATGCGGGCAACGTTGTCGGTGGCTCTCCTGCTCCTTTACGTACCTAGGTATGTAACCTACAGTATCACGGTTCGACAGCCCACAGGGCCTATTATAAGAGACCACGACTTCTCAGGTGTCTGCCCGGGCCGTTTCTGTCACCTCTTTCCTGCTTTCTTTGTCCTTCCACGATTTTCGCCTCTTTTTTAAAAAAAAAATAAAAATAAAAAAATACAACTCTCTTTATCTCTCGCCTGGACAATCATGTGTTTCGACTCGGCACACGGATTGGCCATGACGGGGTGGGCTGCCTTCGGTATTAGCCTCTTGAATCTTCCATGACCAGGCCCCAGGGGTCGCGTATCTAACTTGCGTGTACATAAATAGCTTCCCGCAAAGCATCGTAGGAGCCGCGTCCATTGCCCACGTTTTTTCGTGTTTTTGTTTTTTCCACAGGGTATCTGTGAGATAGGTACGGAGTAGGTAATTACAAATCTTCTCCCTTCTTTACTCTCGTTCTTGCTCCTTGTCATGGTCCAGACTCTACAGAGCATAAATCCGTTGCACCCTGTCTGATCTGCCCGCACGCTAGGTACTTCACATGTTTCATCTAGCAACTGAGACTGGTGCCATTCTGCCAAAATGACCTGTTTTACCGTCTACGTACGATGCTCCATATGTACATACCGCTTGCACACAAATTATGTACATACTCATGGAAGCCTTTCGTGTGTGTGCCACTGTGTGTGTGTGTGTGTGTGTGTGTGTGTGTGTGTGTGTCTCGGGTTCCTGAACACAAAAAGTGAGAGAGTCGCACATAAGCCAGCCCCCCACAGGCGAGTTTCATAGTCCTTCAACTTCAAACGACAGCGAATCTTGCTTTTCCTCACAATCTGTATCAACAATATTGTATGCACACACTGCACAGGCCTTGCCCGGAAAGGTTCCAGGAGACTATGTATCTACCTAGGCTACATACATACATACATACATACATACATACATACATACATACATACATACATACATACATACATACATACATACATACATACATACATACATACATACATACATACATACATGTGTGTATATTACATAGTTGCCGGCTCATCGCAAAGTGCGGTTTCTGCTGCCTGATCCCTGTTTTGTTTCCCCGGCGCTGGTCGATCTGCGATGCTCTATAGGAGCCGCTGTATATGTACTCCTGAGTCCCGACAGTCATGGCTGCCGTGTTCTTGTTTGGAACTTGATGGAGATCGCGGAGCAGACATGTCTGGGGATGTGCTTGCGAACTCGTGATTCGGTACCTACCTAGGTATTTGTTGCTCCAAAATTAGAAAGCGCTGCTGGGGGAAACCCTTTTCAACATGGGTTCTAACTTCTGAACGTGAGAAGAGATGCGAGGTGATACATATATATACATATATATGTACCTACAACGAGGTAAGAGGCGGGTTTGCCTCTGTTTGCTCATCTGGTTTTCCTTTCGTTGGTCTGTCCCCTCTATTTGTCATCAAGGGTGAAGACTCACTGATCAAGAGATCAACTGCATTATGCATAGCCCCAAATGTCCCATCTGTCCGTCAGTCACGATTCCAGTTCAGGCACCAGGCAAAAGGCTGTTGGTAGATGCGCAAGACCCTGTTATTCCTCTGCTCTTTTCAATTGTTGCAGCGCATTATGTACAATATGTCTAAATAACTTTACAGACAATGTGGGCATAATTGCGACGTTCCCGTCTTATGAGAGACACCATAGTGACCACTGACAGAGCGCATACACATACATGCCTTGCGGCTTGCCCCATCCGTATCTGCCCTCTCACGAGTCACTGCTTCTGTCTGTCTTGAAGTTCCAACTTCCGCCGTGCCACGAGTAAATTTCCCCCCTCTCATGGAGTCATGAAATGCGCTTCAGCGGCTCGGAATCCAACAGGAATGAAGGGTAGGGGAAGTGGCATGCACGCTTGAAGATGTTCCAAGTACATACAAAGCTTTGTGTGCACGAGGCGCTTTCGCCCGGTTCTCTTCCGTCGGATCATGGCAGAGGTGAATACATAGAACTTACGGAGTAGAAGTCGCCTCATATAAGTCCCATGCGGCCATGCTCCGGGACCGGGATGTGTCTCGCACGTATGCCTCCGTAAAACTTAAAAGCACCCGCATTTCATTCATCGTGTAGTATCGGAATCTATCCGACCGGGAGACCTAGCCATGACAGCATCGTCCCTGAAGGCGGAATCGGCACTGATGTTACATGGCACAAGTTGAGACAATTTGGGTTGAAACTTGAAAGCATTACGTACGTTTTTGGGTAAGCACTGATGCTGGAGCTTCAGCTCGTCGGGGGAGATGGACGGATCACACTGCTTGCTGCGTGGCCAAGTAGCCTACGTGCGTCTTGTCTTGTTCGCCGTTTCCGTTTCCGTTTCCGTGTCCGTTTCCGCGTCCGTTTCCGTTTTCAAGATCCCGGCGTTGATATTGAAGCTGAGGGGGGCTTCACCCAGCCCATTCATCAAGCATAATCCATTTTTACTACCCGTGAATTCGTGATCCTTACTCCAGGAACCATATTGATGGCGCATAATCGCTTTGGGCTTCGCCGACGTTGATATAGTGCAGGGCTGCAGACTGGTGGATGACATTGGCCCTTGGCGATTATGCATCTTTCATGACTCACCATTACCAATGGCTTTGAAATAGCATCAGCACCATCACAGCACTGTCCAAGGCACAAGCTGTATCGTATGACAGGCGTACTATGCATCGTTACTCCATCCCTGAGTTGTGTCCCTGTCTCCTCGCCAATCCAGGTCAATCAGGCAATACGACCTTGCCACAGCGACAATGACGAAACAACTCACTCACCCTCTGCCCAGTGCCAATAGGTCCCGGCAAGTTGCGGCAAGTTGCGGCAATTTCGCGGCTCAGGACGGTTTTACTTGGACATCATCTCCGCTTCCGCGCTTTCTCGTTCGTGGCCAGCAAGTCTGTGTTAGCACCTGGCTACCGTGTATGCATGTACAGGGCGAAACTTTTCACCGAGGTGTTTTGTTTCTTAAAACTTTCTTCACCGCTCCCGCAGCGGCACGTCACTCAGGAAATGCTGTGTAAACGTCTCAGGCAACCCGTTCGACGGGACTGTAACATCGCAACTCGCAATAGGGAATGCCAGGAACTGGCCTGCTATGATTAGTCCATGTGTCTGAGGCCGTGCTCGTCCTAGGGAGAGGCCGGAGCGGAGAAGAAACCAAAAAGAGGGGAATGACAGATGAAAAAAAGCATAACGAGAACATTGTGATTGCCAAGAATCATGAATGTTTAAATAAAGGGGGGAAGAGAAGGAAGCACTAGGTACGAACATCAGTCCTCTGTCCAAATGATGCGCCATGTCGGCTGACCAGCACTTCAGGCCTAGGCGTAGTCATCATGATGCGAATTTCAGCTGCGTACATATATGATACGATACATACTGGGAGAAGACGCGTCCATATAATGCTGGTGGTGGACAGACACGTTAAGGGGGTCTCAAACGGCATACTTAGGTAGGTACATACTGTATGTAGGTACATAGCCTACAAGGCAACACCCCCTACGCGCCGTCTTGTGTCGCCATTAAAATTTCAATTCAGGTAAAGAGTTCAAGGTGAGAGTTTACAAGAATCTCATCTTATTCACGTAGAACTATTCACGCGTGGTAAGGAGAGAAAGCACACCTAGAATACGGAGTATAATGATGTCAGTAGGGGGATCGTCGCGCGGTCAAAGGAAGCATTTAGAAGGACATGCCTACCTAATTCCAGGTAGAGAAATACTTGCGCGGCCACAACGATACTAGACATACATGAGTAAGTTCATTCAAAGAAGGGCTCTTGTAAATCCAAAAAAAATCCAAAAAAATCCAAAAAAAAAAAAAAAAAAAAAAAAAAAAAAAAAAAAAAAAAAAAAAAAAAAAAAAAAAAAAAAAAAAAAGAGGAAGCATCTACAGCAAAATCCATCCAAGTCGCCAAAGAAAAGAATCCGGTAATACATACACATGAGAGAAAACGTGCCACGGTGCCACAGAAACTCCACCCGTTCGTCATGATCCACCGCACCACTTCAACGTTCAGTTCAGTCTTCACCACGTCCCGTCCGTCCCGACTCCCCCCGCGTCGCGCTTCGTTTGTCGTGCGACAACCTCTGCAGCTTTAAACCCGTTGCATCTTCTTCTGCTGGCTGATCTCG
This sequence comes from Claviceps sp. LM84 group G4, assembly GCA_018360345.1. Taxonomy (NCBI): domain Eukaryota; kingdom Fungi; phylum Ascomycota; class Sordariomycetes; order Hypocreales; family Clavicipitaceae; genus Claviceps; species Claviceps sp. LM84 group G4. The sequence goes on from SRQH01000584.1 coordinate 16,773, forward strand.
CGCACAACGGCCTGCGATCGCGCCATCGCCATCACACTTCTTCGCAACGCACTTCCCCTTCGCACTTCGCCGCATCGGACCGAACCGAACCCCGAGGCGACCTACCTACCTACCTACCTATATCCAAGAGATCCTCCTAGCCTTGCTAGAAACACTGGAGACTCGCTCTGCTGACTCCAGAGCATGTCCACATAAGACGCTCCTGCTGAGACGGGTCACGATACTGCACCTGGCTGGTCCCCGGTCCCTGACGCGACGATGCTAAAGTATGTCTACGTTTTACATTCTACGTTTATTGATACACGGAGAGAGAAAGAAAAGAGAGAAAAGAGAGAAAAGAGGGGGAGATGGACAGAGAAAAGAAGAGAGAGAGCGTGTGTGTGTCATAAGAGAGAGAACGAAGAAAGAGACAGACAGACAGAAGAGAGATGAAGAAAAGAGATACAGAAGAGACAGAAGAAAAGAAGGGGGACAGACAGAAAGAAGACAGACAGAGCACGCACTCCCCCCCCCCCTTATTAACCTCATCACGAACCCAACGTCTCGCCCACCTCCCACCACACAACCACTCCATGCCTCCATCTCTGCTAACTGCTAACGTGGGGGGGGGGGGGGGGGGGGGGGGGGGGGGGGGGGGGGGGGGGGGGGGGGGGGGGGGGGGGGGGGGGGGGGGGGGGGGGGGGGGGGGGGGGGGGGGGGGG